>KK116605.1:188979-203855 GCA_000611955.2 Stegodyphus mimosarum
TAATTTATTTTCATTTTGCGATTTTACGTCGGAAACATTAAAAGTCTGTATCACTTTTCAAACTGTTGCCACAAAATACTGCAGCCCTGTATTATATTTAAAGAAATTAAATAATGAAGAATGTGCATAAATGTATGTATGTTTCTCGCACTGTGATAAAACGACGGTACCTAAAGCCATCGAATTTTGAATGCCGTAATCCTGCCGCGAATATAGGCATCTGGAAGCCCAAATTTGAAATTTGGAATTTGTTTTATTAACGGTTTCATATTTTGTAAAACTTTAACGAATTTTTGCTTAACAAACTCAAGGATAAGATCGCTTAACGACGTTGAAGTATTTATACTTACTTAGTTGGATTGCTAAAAAAAGAACCAAAACATTCTCTGAGAGAAAGCGTATGCCGAAATTGCTTCATCCGTGATAATTAATGAAAACAGATGGCCACTGAAAATTTACACCGCTTAATTTTATTTTGGCGGCATCACCTGTATGTTTTGAAACCTCGCTGAAGTGCATTTGTATTGATTTGCAAATATTCTGCCATGACAGCACATTCAACATTATGCCCACGACTTTGCAAAAATATAATAAAATAAAATAAAGCGTCTATTTATGTAAATGTAGCCTTGATCGTATGGAATTTTAAGTTTTCTAAATCATTCTGTCATGATCTGAGATGATGGATAGGTTTTTTTGCGTAACGAAAATAAATTGTGTTTATCTCGAACTTTTGAAGGCATTTATTGTTTTTGCTACAGATCACATGTTATTCCAAGATGCGCTTTTAATTAGAAATTTATCTCCAATCGTAAGTGCATTTTAACGCTTGCAGCAGTATTAAAGGCTTCTGATAAGTAGTTCTGATTCATTTCTCTGAGAGTTTCTTAATGATAATAATATTTCGAGTTGTTTTTTCGCTTCTAATGTGTTTATTCAAAAGTCATCTGCAGCACAAGTTAGTGATCATTACGTTTCATTCAAAATAGTTCTGCGTATTTTTAGTTGCGATGACCTAATGTTGAGCATGAAAACTCTGCGGAAGTTACTAGAAATCTATAAACAGTCTTAAAAGTTGAATAATTTGAATAGTTGAATTTTTGCTGAGATTTTTATTTACACCAGCGCTTCTCAGTCCTTTCCTCCAAATATTACTCATTAAATACTAGCGGAAGTACCCGATGACAGTTATGTTAGATTGATAGTAATGTATCTAACAACAGAGAAAACGACACCGCTGTAATCCTTCTCTAATAACGATGCAAAAAATACTATTCATAGTCATACATTTTTCAGTCTGATGCGTATGGAACCCACATAAAACATTTTCATGGAAAACAGATTCGTAAACGAATTCGTAAACTTCACAATCGTCTTATTATCAACCACCCTCAGCAAAGATAAATCTGCCGCTCGTACATGTCTTTCTAAAATTTCCGAGAAGATTTTAAATTAGATATCTGCAAGATGACAAGTGAAAACATCGCGTACAAAACACGGCGGACAAAAGAAGGCAAGAGGATAACGTCGTGATACAAAATATTGTGGGAGAAAGGAATGCAAGGAAAGCAAGCTTCGCAGTTTAGAACATCGACGTACAAAACATCGTGATAAAAAATAAAAAATAAAACACCTACTATCATCGCAGACATGACTTTTCTGACTATAAAAATGTTAAATGAATTTTCGTGTAATGATTTGTGAGTATTATGCGAAGAAGGAAAGAAGTAATATTTTTACTTCCATATTTCACATTTTTGTATTAACTAGCAAATTTTTATTGAAAAAGCAAGAAGTTAATTTAAGAATTCAAACTTTAGATAATTAGATATATATATATATTGTTACGTGCGTACGGGTTCGTGATATATTGAATGCACAAGTCGTTAAAAAGTTAACAAAAATTTATTCTTTCCACAAGAAATAAATTAAAATGCAGAAATATTTCTTCACAGATCTTCGCACAGTATCACAATATCTCAAACGTTTAGCAAAAACTCAGTTCAAAACAGATAAAATAATTCTATCTCACAGCGAAATCGCTAGAATCAATACAGCATTAAGTAAACAAACAGCAGTTCGCTTTTTACAGCTACAAGTATAACAGCAACAACAACAACAACTAACTGAGATGAGGTGTTTCACCTCGGCTTTTATAAGCTTTTTTAATTATCAGTAGAACAATCACGATTTTTCTAGATTTTTCTGGATGGCAACAGTAATTACGAGATATTTATTTATTAAGCATTAAATGCACGCGCTCTTTTATTTTTATTGCTATTTTTTTTTCGACGTAGCTTTCTCTTCAAAAATCGTCTGCGTTGCTAAGGCAACATGAAGCAAATCTAATTACAATTCTAAATAAATAGCCAAATAAATGTGAAATTCGTAACAATATATAGAACATAATTAGATACAGGGTGATTCGCTACCACACCGACAAACTTACAGGGTGTGTAGGGGGTACAGAGACGACTCGGAATGGCATAGGAACGCAAATGCCGTTGTTGGGAGCTGTGATGCAAAGAAGCGGAGAAAAAGAACAGAAACAGCAACACATTAATAGGACAGAAAACATTTTATTGAAAGGTTGTACTACAACAGGTGCTCGAAATTACGACCAGAAGTCGTCTGGCAGGCCTTACAGCGGGAATTCCTTGCGTTCTGGAACATTCTTAGCATGTCAAGTATCCTCTCGGTAGCTACAAAGAGCTCTTCCTGAAGGAACGGGCGTGTCGTAATACCAAATTCTTCCATGTCACCCCAGAAGAAGAAGTCCATGCATAATAGGTCCGGTGTAGGTCTATGTGGTACCAGCATGACGAGGGCTCATCCACATTACACGACTGACGTCCGCCGATACCTCGACATAACCTTTGGACAGCAGTGAATAGGTCATGGTGGCCCGGTTCATTGGCATGCCAGATCACCAGACCTATCATTCAAGGACTTCTGGGATCACATGAAGAGTTTGGTGTACGACATGACCGTTCCAATCACATTATATTTCCGCTACGAGGGACTGGACGTCGAAAGGGACAATTCTCAGAACCCTCCCGTTTCCAGGAAACCCACGCAGCTAGGTTACCATTTTCACGACAAAGACTTGAACGCCAAAGAATAAGCTATTATCGCTCAGATTGGGATCACGTGATCCTTCAGAAGCAGAACTTTTTTCTGATTGGCTGATCTCTACCCAGGACAGAGCTCCGGCTGGCACATTTTCAACGAGGTATCAAAAAATCCCGAGTAGCCGGTACATCGTTTCCGTAGCTAGGCGGGACTTCGGTTCCAGTGGACCCGTTTCTATTACAGATCCTCCCGTTTAAACCAGTGCTACCAGAATCTCGTTTCCCAGAAAATTCATGTCAATCAGGGACCGTCGCTAGATGTCATAACCTCTTTACAAAGATACTGACCTAGCTTGTACCTATTATGTTGGAAAAAAGATAGAATGAACAGATTTGGGTTTTGTTGTGCCGAGTTCTTGCAAAGTTTAGTGATAATATTCCAAAATAAGTTACTGAACATTATTGACTTATCTTTTCCTTGACTAGTATAAGTAAGCGCTTACACAAATCAATAATTTACTACGAAAAACGAGAGACACGTTGAATATTTTCGAACCAGGTGATTTAAGAATTAAGCAGTTTTACGTTAAAAACTGCATCAATACAGTAAGTACAGCCATCACATTAAATAAAATCGGACTTTTGTGCAATTAGAACTTGTAATTTTGTTTTTGAAAAACTTGTTTATATTTCTAAAATTTAAAATAATATTATAAAAAATCTAAAAAAGCATTTTTTTTTTCAAAGCTTTTGATCATATTTATAGTCTAATTATTAGATTTAAATTATTTATGTGCAATTATTTGTATTATGATTTTACTCTATGCTGTATGTTTTCGAGAAAAACTATAGAGTTTAGTTTTCTTCCTAATCATCAGAATGTCCAGACTAAGTCTAAAATAACAATTGAGACTTGTGAAGGGTGTAAAAGACCATTTATTTAAAACTAAAAAAGAACAGAAAGCACGCTACGTACTTACGACTCAGCCAATGACTTAATTAAGAACAATAATTTCAGATAAAAAATTTTAATTCAAATAAACTAGTCGCTGAAAGCTACACAAATCAATTAACGCGAAGTTGGCTCAAAATGTTACCGGTGTGGATATCGACTATCGACAATTAAAATGCAAGGCCGAAGATGGCGAATCCTGTCTTATTTAGCAATCCTAGTAACGCGGCCTCGAGAGGCAGAACACGCTCTATCTGAAAACCTCATCATAATTACACGCGAACTAATTTGCATTCTAGTGGGCAATAGTTCATAGGATGGAAGGGGAAAGTGACAGTAAAAATACAAAACATAAAATACTGGTTAATAAAAATAAAGGAACCTTACAAAATGCATGGGGGTCGATAAAAAAAATCCATTCTTTTAAAATGAGTCGAAGGTTGGAATTCCTGGTCTAAATGAATACCTAAAATGGTTTTGAATTTGTACCAAAGTGTAAAATATTCCTTTCGTTGAAGAATACTTTTTTTCCATCATATTGTTGCATAATTTACCACAGGGATGAAAGTGGAATCTCAAAATGAGGTCGTGATGACGTCAGAAAACGCTTGCAGTGGCTAACCTCCCAAACTGAGAGTTTTACTGACCTTGGTTGGCAGCCACTTTGAATGCTAATTCTGTGATTTGAGATAATGGCGTGAAAAGGCGACGTGCTCATCAGAAGCTTAATAATTGTCCTCTTCATTACGCAGTAGAACTCAAGTTATCTGAATCTCTTAATATTTATTTCTAGGTCAAGGAGAATTAAGCTTTTTCTTATACTCGTATTTATGTGCTTTTATTAGTCCAAAGGGGCAATTTACCCAGAAGGACTGTTAATTTCGTTTCGGCATTTTGCGTCGATTCATTATAAACGTTGATTCACTTTTCAGACTGTTGCCACCAAATATTATCGCCCTGTATTATATTTAAAGAAAGTAAATAATAATCTGCATAAATGTATATATGTTTCTTGCATTGGGATAAAACAACGGTACCTAGAGCCATCAAATTTTGAATAACGTATATGTTTCCACCCGAATATGGGCATCTGAAAGCGCAAATTTGGAAATTGGAATTTGTCTTATGATTTATTTCATATTATGTAAAACTTCAATAATGAATATTTGATAAACAAACTCGACGATTTCAAAGCTAGGAAAGGCAACACTGTGCAAGAAAAAAAAATTCTCTCCAACGCGCGAGAGTGTGTATCGGAAATTCTAAAGATTAAAGATCTAAAGATTCTAAAGATTCTAAAGATCTCATTTTAAAATTATTTTGCGATGTTGCTGTTGAATTTGATTTTATGATTTAAGTGCGAAGAACATGATATTTAATAAGTAAAGGTAACACACAAAATGTTTTAAAAACGCGCCTTTGGACGTAATTGAAATTTCAGATTTTTTTTTATTATTATTTATTTTTTTGTTTTCAGTAATTTAGAAATAAAATACTTACTTAGAGTATATATTTCTGTCTCGCTATTGTCCAGAACTACTAATAATAGTAGATTTTTTTACTGATTATAAGGGCAAACATTTGATTATGTATCATTATAATAATTTTGTTATTTTATATCAATTAAAATTAATGCACTCATTTTTTTAAGAAGGAGTTATACGCTTTCATTTTTTGCAAATAAAAGTAACTTTAAAAATTTCATTCATTTAAATTTAAAACATCATTTTCTGTTTAGTTTCGAGCCGGCCTTTCCTTACTTCAATAAAAGTCAATTTTATTGTTTTGGTTTAGTATTCAGTAAAAACACGACTAAACACGACTTGTTCACTAAAAGAAGGGGTGTTGTAGTTAATCTGCATTCTGATGTTTTACTGCACTTTAAAGTACAGAAACGAAGTTCGTAATTTTAATTTAAACTCACCGTCTTTAATTAAATAAATGAGCCTATTACCTAAATGTATTATATTTCTATATGAAATTATTAAAACAAATACAAGTTTGTACCAAAGAATAATTTTATTTCATTCATACATGATAAATAATGTAATTCGTTTTTCATGTCTAAACATTTTTAAATTTGATTTCAGTTTGGGAAACTAGAAAATGATTTATTTAAATATCTGTTTAAAATTTTTCAAAAATTCCAAAAAGTAAAGGTAAATTTTTAAAAAAGACATTATGGTAATAATTAATGAGACTTATCTCAAACTAATAAAATGTAAAATCTTAAGATTTTCACAGCGTTATTAATTTTAATTGCCTTATAAGGTATTTCTCCCACCTTCTTCGCATGCCTTCGTGGTGTAGTGAACAGCAGCTCGACCCGTATTCGAGAGGTCCGTGGCTCCAGTCCCGCCGAGAGCATTGCTCATGTTTCATGTCTCCTGCTTTCGAAATAACCTAATGTTTCTACAACTGGCGCCCGAACTAAAAAAAAAAAAGGCGGTGGATGATGATTCTCCACCATCAGTATTTGGCGACTGGGTCCCCTAAAACAGCTGTCGCCCTTTAAAAGGGGGGAGTATATAAAGTACTTCTCCCGCCTTCTTCGCATGCCTTCGTGGTGTAGTGGTCAGCACGCTCGACGCGTAACCAACAGGTCCGTGGTTGGATTCTCGGCGAAGGCGTTGCTCATTTTTCACGTCTCCTGATTTAAAAAAATACCCTATGGCACCCTAACTAAAAGGTGGTGGATGATGATTCTTCACCACCACGATTTGGCGATTGAGGCCCCTAATCCCCAGTTGCCCTTTAAAAGAGGGAGTATATAAGTTATTTCTCCCACCTTATTTGCATGCCTTCGTGGTGTAGTGGTCAGCAAGCTCGACGCGTATTCGAGAGGTCCGTGGTTCGAGTCCTGACAAGGTCATTGTTCATTTTTCATGTATTCTGCTTCCAAATAACTTAATGACTCTGCAGGCTAAAAGTCATTTTTTAGATTCTGTAAATAATTAAATGATGTTGATAAATTTTTAAATTAAGGAAATCGCTGTGATTTCCAAAATTAATTCTAAATTTAATTCATAAAAACACCGAGAATTTACATTCTCTCCAAAAAATGCAATCTGAATATAAGAAAAGAGACATACAATATCTGTAATTTTTACAAATCGTGAGAGTTTTAAAAGCTTAGAATCATATATTTGCTAACATCTGATACGAAACTCCTTCGATTGAACAGATTTGAACGTAATATTGCTCCGCCACCGGAAAAAAAAAAAAGATTTACACGAAAAAGACATGTTATATTTCTTTACTATGTTAAATGCTACTTATCGTTGAAATGCAAACTTTAAATTTATCGTTTTAAGTTCTTTTGCTTATTTCCCTTATTTTAATACATCGTGTGTTCAAGTTTACGCAAATATTTTCGAATATTCTAGGGCCAGATAAAGCGGAAATGTAGTTTCATAACAAGTTCTGTGCATGTTCTAAAATCAGTAAAAACGTTATTTTAAGATAACATAAAAGTTCTGAAATGTTATTCTGCCAAAATATAAGAAAATTACTTTACACGTTCATTAGTGTTGAAATGGCATAGTTAAATTTGCCCTTTCAAGTTCTTTTGTTTATTTGTATTCCCCTTATTTTAAAACGTCGTGTGTTTGATAATACATGAATATTTTCGAATGTTCTAGGAGCAAAAAAGTCGAAATATGGTTTAATAATAAGTTCTGTACATGTTCTAAAAACAATAAAAAGGTTATTTTAAGATAACATTAAAGATTTGAACGTAATTCTGCAGAATTATTAGAAAATTGATATTCTGCTTCTATATTCTTTTCTTTATTTTCATTTCCCTCATTTTAATACCTCGTGCATTTGAGTAGACGTGAATTTTCGAATGTTCTAGGGGCAAATAAGATTGAAATGTAGATCGAATAAGATCAAGTCATAGAACTTTATAATAAGTTCTGTGCATGTTCCAAAATCAGTAAAAAGGTTAATTGTTACCCATGGGCCATTGGCTCGCTGTTCAAAGTCAAGCAATCGACCCCAATAGCTTTACGTCTTAAAATACAGGGCAATTCAAATGAAGTAAGTTTGACATAAAATATGTATTTGTCACATGTAAAAACCAGTATGATAACTATGGCCAGCAAAAATATCGAAGTTTTACTCATGGCAAATATGCGTGATCCGTCTGTAACAAAATCTTCGATTCCAGTCATTGCTGATTGCAAAATGTCCCTTATTTTACTTCTCAGCAATTAAAAACAAAACTGGATATTAGAGTTTCCCACTTTCTGGAGCATTGGACATTCGCAAAAAATGAAATGCTTTGCTTTTGTCATTGCAGCATCTCCAAACAAAGAATTTCGATATGAAAATTTGTTCAAAAACTTCATAGAATTTCCTTTTTTTTAGTCCAGAGGGCGTTAGCCCAAAAGGATTATTAATTTCGTTTCGGTATTTTGTGGTCTTTTGCTATAAACGGCGTTTCACTTTTTAAATTATTGCCACCAAATATCAGATCCCTGCTTGATATTTAACGAAATTAAATAATGAAGAATCTGCATGAATTTATGTAAGTTTCTCACACTGCGAATAAATGACGGTACCTAAAGATATTAAATTTTGAATAACGTAGTCCTCCACTCGAATATAAGCATTTGGAAGCCCAAATTTGGAATTCTTTTTTATCTAGTTCCTATTTTGTAAAACATTAAAGAATTTTTTATTAAAGCGATTTCAAAGTGAGCAATGGCAATACAGTACGGGAAAAAAAACATTTTTATCTCCAACGCGCGAGACTGAGTATCGTAAATTCTAAAGATATGCTCTTTTAGAATTATTTTGTGATATGCTGTTGAACTCAATTTGATGGCTTAAATGCGAAGAAATGATATTTAATAAATAAAGGTTACAACAAAACGTTAAAAAAACGCCTCTTTGGGCGCAATATAAAATCTGAAAGCTTTCAGTTTTTTTTTTTCCTGTTTATTTCTTTCTTGTACTTTAGTTATCTTTCCAATCTTATGAAACATGAATTTTCCTCATCGGTGAAACTATTTTGCATGTATGCAATGAAAACTGAAACTGAGTTCCATAGTCATTCAGTGCATTGCATTTGTTTCAAATCAGATGCAAAGTTGAGTGTCTTGTTAACCTAACCGAAACTTTGAAAACCACGTATTATTTTTTTAACATTCCTCTTCTTCAACTCATTGGTCCTGTTCTGTGAGAGATAAGGCGAGGCGGATAGCGCAGACAAAGAGTGCAATGAACTGGGAAAAGGAATAATTAATAACAGAATAATGATGGGTTCGTTAGCAGGCAGATTTCGAGGAAAATTCTGAAACTCTTAATGGAGGAGTGTTACCTTTATTCACGGAAATAAACACATGCGGGAAACTGGTGCTACAGATCTGACACTATATGCAAAAACTCACACATTTGCAATCATATATCTTCGGTTAGGACATTAAAAATGTTATACTATAAGTGGATTGACTTTATATTCGAGTAACTTCATAACGAGGTTTGATTTCAAAAATAATTTTTCTTAAAAAAAATAAAAAGCAATATATAGTAAAATCTGATATTTAATTATTTTAATATGTTCTTATATATATGTCCAAAAAAAAGAGAGTATGTAAAATTATCCAAAACTTCTTGGAAAAAACTTAGGCAAATATAGATTAATATTTCTTTTCTCGAGAAAAATGAAGATATGGGAATCACCACTGCTGAAAGTCCTGATGAATGTGTCTTAGTACAGAGTGCATCTTAAGTGCATGTAGAAACAAACTAAAGTTTGAAAAACAACAATTTTGCACTCGCGTAGATGTTTTAAATAGAACTCTATCGATTTCTAAAGTGATAAAGGGTCGGTCCCTCTTCTTCAAGAACAAAAAATATTTTGGAAATTCATCTTCAGATATATTTTTTTCCAGATGAAGAACAGCCGTCTGTCTCGACATCAATAAAGTTTTATTCAAAATCCCTGCCAAACTAAGCTTGATTTTTTTGGTCTAGTTCTAAAGTTGACAGTGGCGTTTTCCAGTATGAATTAGGCTATATATCCTTGCCATATACATAATCAGACTCTATTTTGCCGATTTCTGATAATTTTAATGTTCAGTAAGGGGTAATATAAACTGGACTAAAGCAGAACTTCTTAGAATCACGTGCAAATATCAAGGAAATAAATTGTGTTAAAGATGAAAGGAATAACAGCGAAAATGAGCTATGCAAAATTAAAGGAAGAACGAAGAAAGAGTTTCGTAGCATTTAAATTTAACTCCAACAAAGCAAAATTTATCCCGGAGTGCACATTTATTCGTAAGAACAAATATCGGTTTGAATGACCTTTCATGTCTTGCAGGCAGTTGTAAACAGTAATAAAAAAATAGAAATAAAAAATAAAGAAAATAAAATGAAAAACTGAAAGCTTTCAGATTTTATATTACGCCCAAAAGGGTTACCTTTACTTTTTAAATATCATGTTCTTCGCACTTAAACTATCAAATTCAATTCATTTCAGCAATATCACAAAACATTTAAGCACAGTTAAACAATATATCTTTAGAATTTCCAATGCACAATCTCGAGCGCTAGAGATAAAATTTTTTTCCACACAGTTTTGCTATTACTCGCTTTGAAATCGTTGAGTTTGTCAATAAAAATTACGTTACAAAGTATGAAATAAATAATAAAACAAATTCAAAATTCGGGCTTCCGGGTGCCCATGTCCGGTTGGAGGACTGTGTTATTCAAAATTTGATGGCTCCCTAGGTACCGTTGTTTTTTCACGATGCGAGAAACACTCACATTCATACAGATTCTTCATTATTTAATTTCTTTAAATATAATACATGGCTATAATATTTGTGGCAACAGTTTGAAAAGTGATCCAAGGCAGAAAATGAAACGACACAGAATGCAGTTTTGAGAATAATAGCCTTTTGGGTCTAACGCCCCTTTTGGCTAATAAATAAATAAAAAAGAGCATTCAGTTTTACTCCCCCCTCGACATCTATATTCTGTAAGGCCTTCAAAGATGACGTAAACGATCAGAAACTGTGGATGGTCGTATTGGGGAGGTGTTCTTGTATTATAGTGAATACAAATTGCAATGAAATAATAAAATAAAATTTTCTCACAGCCTGGAAACATACTTGCTGAATAGGTTTCAACACTTCTCTCTAGAATGAACAGTGATGGCATGTGCGATGAAAGTGATAAGAGTTCCTAAGGGTCCTGTATTTTGCGTTTTGCGATTTTGCATTTGCTACCACGCAAAGAACTGTATGGAAATGAGGGATGCTTAGTTACCAATCATTTTAATTTACTAAATTTTAAAATAATCAGTAAAGTTGTAGAGTCATTAGGTTATTCTCAAGGAGGATATCTGAAAAATATGCAATGCCCTCGCCGGGACTCGATCCTGGACCTCTCGAATACGTGCTGCCGTTAAACTACAAAATCATGTCGGAAGAAGGGAGAAAATACCTTATATACTCCCCCTTTTAAAGGGAAGCTGGGGATTAGGGGGCCCGGTCTCCAAATCCGTCCTTTTAGTTCGAGCGCCGCTGTAGAAGACATTAGGGTTTTTTTAAACAGGAGATGTGAAGAATGTGCACAGTAATTGCCGGCACTGGAACCTGGATCTGTCGAATACGCGCCGAGTGTGCTACCGTTACACCAAGAAGACATGTTGGAAGGAGGAAGAAAATCTCCTTTTGTGTTTCATTACAGGATCCAGAAGTGTGATTAAAATACCGATTGATTTGGTTTTGTTACTAGTATCCTGGAAGACGTTAAAAGGGTTAATAAATTTCCATCCTTGCGCTCAATTTATATGGCGTTATTTTGTTCACAATTTTCCACTCTGACTTGGTTCACTGCTTAAATTTTCTCATATTAAAGGATTTATCATGTTATCTTTAAAATTATACATCACTTGTTTCTTTCTTTTTTGATGTTGGAGTAAGTTTTTACTACGTAGTTATCCCTATTATTTTGCTAACAAGCAAAGGCATACTGCATAAAATGTGCTCTCTATGGAAGAGAAGCTATCGATTTAAATTTACTCTCTTTCTTAAAAGTTTTCCTTTTAGTGTACTTTAATTTTTAAAGGACGTTTTTAATTTTTCTTTCGTTTTGATAATTTTTTAGCCACGACGCATAAGGGGCATTAGCCCACGACGACTATTAGTCTCGAAATGGCATTTTGAGTTGAATCACTAAAAGCGATATATCACTTTTCAGATTGTTGCCACCTAACATTATCTCCATGTATTAAAAAAATTAAATAATGAAGAATCTACATGAATGTATGTATGTTTCTCGCACTGTGAAAAAACGACATCAAATTTTGAATAGCGTAGTACTCCACCCAAATATGAGCACCTGGTAGCACCGAATTTGGAATTTGTTTTATTATCTTTTTCATATTTTGTAAATCTTATGCGAATTTTTGATTAACAAACTCAACGATTTCAAAGCGAGCAATGACTGTACGAAAAAAAAAATATCTCCAGCGCAGGATACTGTCCATGAGAATTTCTAAATATATGCTTTTTTGAAATATTTTTAGTCCAAAAGGACATTATCTCAACTGATTTCGAAACGTGTATATGTGCGTAAATTGAAAAAATGCCCCTTTGGGTGTGATATAAAATCTGAAAGCTTTCAGATCTTTTCTATGATAATTTTTGTTTTACATTTGTGTAAGATGTAACAAAATACGATTGCTGCTTTAAAAAAATAATTGGCGACCACAAAATTAACATGCTAAATTTGGTGCTCTCCCCCTGAATTCATCTGTTCTCCCAAATTCGAGATCATTCCAAATTACGTAACGTTTTAATGCAGATACCTCCCGCCCAATCAAATAACTGTAAACCAAAACTTTCTCTAAAGCGAACTGAAACTATCACTTCCTCCCGTCTTCCTTTGAACTGCTGCGCTCTCTTTCGCTTACGCTTTCAAGCTGGCAAAACTTTTTTTTTCCATGCTGCTGCTTATTTGCCTGAAATGACGTCGTAGCTATTTATCTGTGTATTAAAATTTATTTGTAGTCAACAAGTATCGAAAAGTAATTTGTGCCAAAGAAATAATTCTGATGTGCCTACAAATAAAGATGGTGATTCGCTGAAATTAGTTTTGTCAACGTCTTATTCCTGCTTTATCCACCCAGACATGTCTACAGCCAGTGGTCAAAAGGAACGGATTCATGACTGCACTCTTAGTATATTACACATATGTATATATATGTGAGTAAAATATAAAATCTGGCATTCAAATAATAAATTAATAGCCTTTTAACTCCTGTCTTCATTCTAAAATTAACAGAGCAATAAATTTTCTAACTAAAAAAGATCCGGCTCCTAATCTGTATTGCATCCTTATCGACGAAGTCCGAGCCTAACATCTGTACATTAAACTGCCATGTGATCTAAAATGGTATGCGGTATAAAAGCTGAATTGCTTCGTAGCTGTCTCTTTCTTCTGTGTTCCCTTTTGCTTCTAGATGCCTGTGTCGCTTTGCCGGTATCTATGCAGAGTTTACTTTTCTAATTTTCGTCCATTAAAAAGATGTAATCTGTTCAAAATTGGAGAAGGGGTGCATTACGCACCCATAGTGATAATGTGCATTATCCAGAAATAAAATTATTTGAGGAATTTAGGCCATGTCTGCAAGTTTTTTGGTTTATGCGTCCATCGTTCTAACTACGTAATCAAATTGTTTTCAAGTTTTAATGCAGAGAACCACCGCCAATCCGTTGTAACTCACTTCTAACAAGTTATCTTATTACAATTATAACGCATCATATTACAACAATGGAGCAGTTATATTACAAATGCAATGAATTATTGGAATAAATAATAAATTTGAGTTAGTATTTTAAATATAAGTTATTATCTAAAAGACTATATAATAACTACCTTTTAATTTGCGTACAATTCTAAAAGAATATAAATTTGTATTTAAGAGCCAAATTTTGATTTTACGTTTAGATCTAAAAAATGTATTAATTAGTATTTAAATGCCTAACTTTTGATTTAGTGTTTAAATCTAAAAGAATGTATTAATTGTACTTATTTCCATTGTTTTCAAATATCTTCTTTTGTACTATATTAATTTGTACAGGTCTGAATGGTTTTTTATTATTTTTACAATGCTGTGAGAGTGTCGGGAAATGTTTTTTCTAAAGTGAGCGTCTCACTTAATTCAGTTCTTAACAAGTACCTTAAATTAAGAAGAAAATCTTACTTATTTTTATTTTTGGTTTAGCTTATGGCAAGTATTTTGGCTATAGCGGATTAATTATCTTCCTAATTTTCAATTTTTGTTCCGAGCTTATAATTTAACTCTAACAAAATTACTAATTTGATCCTTGGAAAAAAGATGAAACACTCTCATATAATTTGGTTATTGTTATTTGATAATGGATTGGTTTGTTCCCCTTGACAAATCAATTAATTTACGGTCAATAATTATGGCTACCTGTTTAGTACTTCAAATTTTACTATTTAGAATTTTTGCGGTTTAAAATACTATTTCTATACAGCTTATTAAAATATTTTTACTACAGTGAAAATCTAAACAGTTTATACTTACAATACGAACTCAAATTTATTCCAATAATTCATCACATTAATTAAATTTACGTTCCTTATAGATGATATATAAAAAATTATCTAATAATAAATTATTGATTCATTACTAGGCAGCTTTAGCTCAAGTTTTCCGCTTTTTAAATTACACATGATTACTTGTTTACACACACACATATATATATATGTGTGTGTGTAAGCAAATGCTTGTTTCATGAATTTCTTTTTTATAAATTTTATTTAGCACTTCCTTACATATACATATGCATATATATATATATATC
>KK116605.1:203932-224596 GCA_000611955.2 Stegodyphus mimosarum
GTGTGTGTGTGCAATTATATTTATGAAACAAGAATTATTAAATTATGTATATATATATATATACATAAAATTGAAATTTCATATTAACTTTAAACGCTTTAAGTTTATAAACTTAAAGCGTTTGAAGTTAATATGAAATTTAAATCAAAGCAAGGCAATTCCTCTACAATATTAATAATTGCAGCTGTGTATCAGAGATTTAATGTAATATCTAAACAAATCAAAAATAAAATAAAAATTTATAGTAGAACAAACTCGAAAAATAAAAATGCGAAAACTAAAATATTTAAAAAAAATTAAAATCTGAAAGGTTTCTGATTTTAAATAGGGGCGTTTTTTAAACATTTTGTATGTTACTTTTATTTATTGAATATCATGTTCTTCGCATTTAAACCAAAAAATTCAGTTCAAGAACAATATCGCAAAATAATTTTAAACTGAGCATATCTTTAGACACACAGTCTCACGCGCTGCAGATAAAAATGTTTTTTTCTGTACAACGTTGCCATTGCCGACTTTGAAATCCTCGAGTTTGTTCATCAAAAATTCGTTAAAGTTTTACAAAATATGAAATCGTTAATAAAACAAATTCCAAATTTCAAATTTGGGCTTCCAGATGCCGATATTCGCAGTAGAATTACGTCATTCAAAATTGGATGGCTCTAGGTACCGTCGTTTTATCACAATGCGAGAAACATACATACATTTATGCACATTCTTCATTATTTAATTTCTTTAAATATAATACAGGGCTGCAATATTTTGTGGCAACAGTTTGAAAAGTGATACAGACTTTTAATGTTTCCGACGCAAAATCGCAAAACGAAAACAATAGTCCTTCAGGAACAAAGCCCCTTTGGACTAATTATAAAAATAACAAAAACATAAAAATTAATCTCCTTTTACTAAAAGTTTATTTCAGAACTCATCAGGGGAAAATGAATTAAAGCTTCACAGAAGTCAATTAACATGTTTCGAAAACATCGACTTTTGTGAAACGACTTTCAAAAACGAATCGACTTTTATGAAGTTTTAATTTTTTTTCCCCTTTATGAGTTCTGAATTGGAGTTTCAGTAAAAGGAGATTAATTTTTATGTCTTCATTATTTTTATAATTTTCTGTATTCTCGCTTTCGCATTTTTATTTTTCGAGTTTGTTCTACTATGAATTCTTATTTTATTTTTGATTTGTTTAGATATTAGGTTAAATCTCTTATACACGATTCCAATTACTAATATTGTTGAGCAATTGCCTTGTTTTGATTCCAATTGAATATTAACTTTAGATGCTTTAGGTTTATTTTACTTCAATTAGCAAATTTTATAGCAAAATTTATTTTTAATTTTTAGCCTATTAATATGTTTCTTTATATATACATACAAAATTTGTTTTGTTTTATAAATGAAATTTGTTATATATATAGACATAGATTTATATAGTGATATTTTGAGTCTGTCGTATATTACGATCATGCTGACTCTGTAATTACAAAAAGATGCATTTCTTTATTCTTATCATGTATTCTTGAAAACATACATACCAGACTGGTGCAACACTTGTGTTTGATATTCTATAAGCATAAGTTCAGATTTTCATAGAATTGCAACAGAAAATGAAAAGAGGCTGTGGTCAAGATGTGAGCAGTTCAGAAAAAAGGTGAGGAGAATTATACTGCTGGTATTAGATTATTGCAGACCACATCGTAAGAACCTGATAGCATGTTGAAACTCTATATAAAAGAATTCCCTACATTCACTTTCGAATTCGATCTTTTAACTAAATAATAGTAGGAAGACGTGTTTTTCACATTTTTCTTTGAAGTAGACCTAAAAGAAATAGTCATGTAAGGTTGAATTAGATGATAAAACCGGCTAGTTGATACTCCCATAACGCAGTTTCAATGCTCCTTAAAAATCCTTCGAAGAATGACCATGAAAATCCTAGCTCTACGAATAGTTGCTTCCTCCTACTGAATACACTATGAATAGTAATGTGGGATTATAGAATTCTAGAAACGTTTTAAATCTAGCAGTGCACCATTACGTATTCACAGTGATTGTTTAACCTATCACACTTTTCTTTTTTTCAGGAAAAATGTTTGTTTCATGAATAAATCGAGGATGATTTTTCCCCATTAAATGCTTTTCAGTGATATTCTTTTGTGATTTTGAAAGAAGTTTCACGAAAGTAATCTATAAGTTTTCAAAATCTAAAATCTAAAATCTGTTTTTAGTATTTTAATGAAGTTTTATTACTTTAGAATCATAATCTGGTAATCATAAAAAAATTATTAAAATACAAGTATTTTTAATTTTTAAGTAATGCCAGTAATATTACGAGATGTTTGCTTGCCAACACTAAAACCTGCCAGTGTTTTCCAAAACATGAATTCTATAAGATTCTGTGAAGATCTCTCTTTTGGACGCTTTAAAAATAATCTGGGAATTAAAGCTCGTCACATAACCTCTTAATATCAGAAACCTTCTTACGAAAGATGTTTTATTTTTAGTTAGTTACAAAATTTCGGTTTTCAATTTGTGTGCGGCCCCAGAATATGATTTCCGATTTTAAAATATTGTTGCCTGCGTACGGGTTCGCAATGGATTGATTGCACAAGTCTATAAAAAATTAATAAAATTTATTCTTTTCATAAGAAATGAAACAAAATGCTGAAATATTTCCTCAGAGATATTCGTAAAATATCACAATATCTCAAACGTTAAACAGAACTCAATTCAAAACAGAGAAAGTTAATCCAATCTCACAGCCATTTCGCTACAATCAGTAACAGCGAAGGAATTCAAAAGCGAAAACAAAGGATTTCAAAGCGAGCAATGGCAACGTTCTACAGAAAAAAGATTTTTTATCTCCAGCGCGCGAGACTGTGTATCGGAAATTCTAAAGACATGCTCAATTTCAAATAATTTTGCGATATTGGCTCTTGAACTGTATTTTATGGTTTAAGTGGGAAGAACATGATATTTAATAAATAAAGGTAACACACAAAATGTTAAAAAGAAAACGCCCCTTTGGACGTAATTTAAAATCTGAAACCTTTCAGACTTTTTTTTTCTTTTCTGCAGTGTACCTTTTACGGTATTCGTTTGGAGTCTTCATTCCATATATAAGTAACGTTTGTTTTTCCCTTTCCGATTAATACTGTTGCTTATTTTGCTCTTAGGAATTTTAATACGACGCATTTCGCAACGTTTTTGAATTATGGAATATTTCTCTTCGGGAAGCTCAAAAAAATATCCTTCAATCCACAGTTTGTTTACATGCGAAATTTTGAAAGAGGAATAAATTTAAAACTAGCAGATGATATTCTCATTTCAAATAATAAGCTGTTACTAAAAAAATATTATTCCATATCATCTCCTTTTTTTAATTTCTTCAAGGAAATAATTCTAAAAATGTGTAAATAACCTCTGTAGTTATGTAATTTGCCATTTACTGAAAAATTCGCTGAATTGCACCGTAACGTAAGGCTCAGATTGCTCGATAAGATAAGTCTGAATTGCAAATTTTTTACATGGATGTCGTTTTTTTACGTAGCATTTTTAGTAACTAAATTATTTAACATTTCAATATACGGATAAAGCATCGTCTGTATAAATGAAAAAAAATGTAAGACTAGAAATAGAATGATATGAAGTTCATTAAAATCACTGCAAATGAAGTGAATAATCCGGAGACCGCAGTAAACAATGAATCCTGATCAAATTGTCTTAGTTTAACTAAGTATCATGAGTTTAAAACATTCATTTTTTTACAAAAAGAATTTCCAAAAAATAACACAAGTTTTAAAAAGAAGTATTTTTTATTTTGAAAGATAGAATGAAACATTTAAAAATATTTTCCAGCAAATAGATTACATCCTGTAATTTTATTTTAATTTAAATTGTGAATTTCAGGCAGACTCTAATTGCAATGCGAAATAGCATTGAAATCTTATGCCCTTAACGGTTCTTCTTACGCATCATTTAGAACAGGTTTTACAGAAAAAGTGAAATTTGCTTTTCATGTGCTTACTGAGAGAAATGACGAAGTTTACTTTTTTTTTAAACCTGCTCTGAATACTGCATACAAATGAAGTATTTATTTCTGAAAATTACTTCACTGTAGTAAGTAATTTAGTTAAGATCCCCACGGTATGCTGGGAACAAACCAAAGTGGAGAAGCATTTAAGTCATTTACATAAAATAAGAACATCATTTAACAATCGGATTCATTATTTAATAAAAACAGCTCCGTTAAGAAGTACATAACACATAATGTTAAAAATATATCTTGGTACTTAGTACCGTTAACTAAACGCCACTTGCTGCCAAACGTAAGCATTGCAACTAAATCTAACTAGATGGCGGCTAACCTAGCGATACAAAAGGCTTCATAAAAAGAATAACCATTTTGTATATAATAGCTATAGTATACACTGTATACATGGTGTGCAAAAATTAAGGACGAGACGGTTTTTTCAATATAACTTTGTACAAAAGCTTTCCAAATCAACACATTTAATACCGTAAGATCCCCAACACGTAAGGACATGAGTAATGTAAGCAACATTTACTAAAAGAGAAATCAGAGGGATAAAAAGAAGCTTTATTGAAAAAGTAGCATGGAGCGCAATGCGACTGAAGGCCGAAACATCCCTGTGATGGGTGTCCAGCAAGAAACATCCGGTCTTTAATAGGGGATATGATCTCCCCTGACTGCTAGGCAGGTTTCACATCATTTGTGCATGCTGGATATGTGGTTGTTAATGAGCTGTTGAGACACTGCTGCTCGTTCCTCTTGTAGCACCAATCGCAGTTTCGGAATCGTTACTGGCGATAAGTTACGTGCTGCCACGGGTCTCCCTAGTAAGTTCCGTACATGCTTGACGGGATTTAGATCCAGAGACCTTGCCGACCAATCCATGTGTTCAATATCTTCACTCTCCAACAGCTCTTCGACAGTAACTGTGCGATGAGGTGGAGCGTTGTCGTCCATGAAGAGGAACTGAGGACCCATAGCCCTTGTGAAAAGACGCATGTAAGGAAGAAGAACCTCGTTACAATAGCAGTCCCAGGTGACGAACCTCCTTGGGAGATATGAAGGTCGGTCCGGCTACCAAGCATTATGTCTGCTCGAACGAGAACTCCGCGACCTCCAAAACAGTCCCTTTTGATGATGTTGAAGGGGTTATTGCGTGTTCCCCGCTCTGTCCAGATGTGTATGTGTCTAGAATCGCAACTCAGACTAAATCTGCTCTCATCTGTAAAGAGTACTCGTCCCCATTCATTGTCTCTCCAATTCCGGTGTTCCCGGCACCACAGAGAACGCCTTCTCCGATGGGCAGGCGTTAGAGGTACACACCGTACAGGGCGTCGTGCAAACAGACCACCACCGTGCAGTCTTCTGGCCACGGTAAAACGCGATATCGGTCGTCCAGTCGCCTGTGTCGTGTGTCTAGCGATTTCTCCCGCTGTCTGCCGCCTGTTTCTTCTGGCCTGTAAGGCAATATACCGGTCATCTGCGGGTGTGGTTCCTCGTGGACGACCACTACTAAACCCCCGGATAGCTGTTCCTGTAGTTTGAAATTGTCTCCAAAGTCGTCAAACGATGCTGTGAGCAATTCCGAACTCTGCAGTCACACTTGTCACACTGCGGCCTTCCTCCAACTTCCCAATGATTCGACCTCTGATAAAAGCATCCAGATGTCGTCTAACAGATTGATTATTCGCCATTTCTCGATGAGGCAGCAACTCGGTGTGATTTTAACTGCTATACGGCGTGCAATCTCTTTGCCAGAAATACTGATCTTACACCGACAACATGCTTTATACTACTCAGACACTTCCCCATTACGTCTAACTGCATATCTGCGCATGTGCTACCGTATATCACCTTACTTTATCTCCTGATTGGTCTTTCTGTCCGCTCTGTCTCTTCGTTCAACTGATATGCTAATTTTTCGACTTCGTCCTTAATTTTTGCACACCAGTGTATGTTATAATAAATCTGCGTGATGTCAAGGCTGTGTACGATGTCCATTGTATGCAACTTTATGGTTTTTTAAGCAAAATTAAATTGCTGTATACATGGGGAGGACAAAATTGTTGCGCTTCGCATGTACGCAGCGATTTGGTTTCGCTTATAAAAAAAATCGAAGAATTGTATAAATTCGGCATTGCGCACAGCTTGAGCATTAAATGCACATTAAATGTAACGTACATTGCATTTGCGCAGCTATTTATGACGCGATATAAACAGGCTACTACATCTGGCGTTTTGGTGCATATTTGGCGACTGCCGCTTCGTTAATGGAAAAGCGCCTTTAACGTTTCCTAG
Organism: Stegodyphus mimosarum; assembly: GCA_000611955.2. Lineage (NCBI taxonomy): Eukaryota > Metazoa > Arthropoda > Arachnida > Araneae > Eresidae > Stegodyphus > Stegodyphus mimosarum. The sequence continues at coordinate 210,270 of KK116605.1, forward strand.
TCTGAATATGTTTCAAATATTCACACTATTTAATTATATTGGTTAGGCAGATTATCAAAATATAAAATAAATAATAATATGCAGAGGGCTTTTGAAGTAGCGCGTTTAGATTGTTCAGTCTATTAAGCAGTTTAATTACAATTTAAGAGATAAATTAACGATCTGGTAGCATTCAATATGGCTTGTTTAAATCAATAATAACCCTTGCCAAGATGCCTAGACAATAAATAAATATAATATTACATAACTTTCAGAAATAATCCGCGTTTCTTATCTCAAAAATAATAATTGAGGCAATTATTTTATCAAAATTATCATTCACATCTGAAATGCAAATAAATGATTTAATGACTGCGTTAAAATTTGAATATAGGAAACTTCTTTCTTTCCTTCAAAAACAATTGTTTTTTCAGCAAATGTTTATATTATGAAATTTAGCTTTGCAAATATTCTTTGTTATTCAGAAATAACATATCTGGAATTTCAATGATAGATGTTTAAAACACTAATGATTAAAGTCTCCTAGCTTTTATTTGCTGCATAATGCGGCCTTGGTGTTATAATTAAAGGATCTATAATGACATTTGACAAGGAAAACCCGCATCATAATTATCATTCCCAGCATTTTGTAACAGTATTCAAAAAAACGAAACTGAGATCATTGCATAAATTGTGACGTGCAAAATGAAACGAGATTTGGATATTCTTTCCCGTTCCATGAACGTTTTAATTCTTTTAAGATACTTCAGAAAATTCTCATAAAATGAAAATTAGCGTTCTTATTTATTTACGTGCTTATTTAAATTAAAGCAACTTTCCCAATTTCTCAGGCTCAGGTTTTCCGGCGGAATATTTTTTGAAATAGTGTTTAAAACGATTTTCTGTTTCAGGAAATCCTTGCATAAAAGTTATAGCAGGTATTTCTCACAGTATTTTAAAGCGAGCTCAGTGTATTGCACACTGTATTTCTTTAATTAGCCTGTCTTAATTAGTCGTAATTTACAGCATGCTCTTCTTAAAAAAACATACCACACGACTAGGGATTGCAATTTCGGAAAAAAGTTCAATACCGGTATTTTTTAGATCTTACTATCGGAATACCGGTTTTAACACCGGTAGTAGGAATTTTAGAAAAAGAAAGAAAACACAAGTGTTTCTTTGTTTTACTTGCCAGTTTTATTAGAGAGAGTAAGTACCACAAAAAATCATGTGTAACTTATAAATTAAAGCAGTATAGAAAGAATCACAAAAACGTAAAAACACAAGAAACATCTCATATATTTAAATCACAGAAAACTGTAAATATCATTATTCAATCTGTTGTACTATTAGAAATTTTTGAAATGTGATCTTAAAAGCATAATGCATTAGTTGTACTTTCTTTAAGCCTAGAACGTAACTTTGTGCAAAAATTACCAGCTGTCGAAACGCTCTTTCAACATCTGCGCTAGTTGGTGGTAAGTACTGTTAACAGTGCGTGATACACTTTTTCCAAGTACACTCATGTCCATAAATTAAGGATAATTCGGAGTAAATAAATATATCACCTGTAAAATCACTACACACATCTTCAAGAATCATATGCAAATTTCATAAAGTAACCAGATGGTACGTCACAATGACGAGAGTGTAAGAGAGTGATATATAAGGAATACAGGCAAAGAAGTAAAATTGTTCGCAGGCGCTTTATAAGCATTTCAGTGCAATAACCGAATACTTATGACACAAAGGACGCATTTGGATGATATTTGACGTGGTAAAATTATCGGCCGTCTGGAGTGTGCACGTACCCAACTGGAAGTATCAGACGAACTTAGAATTGCCCAGAGTATCATCTCCAGGCTTTGGCAATAATTCCAAGATGATGGTAATGTGAGTAGACGTTACAGCACAGGTCGCCCCAGAGTTACAACGCCGAATGAGGACCGGTATTTGGCAGTTACTGCCAAAAGAAACAGGCGGAGCACAGCCTCAGACCTGTCTCGTCAGCTCTCTTAAGCCACTGATACGACAGACCGTGTACAGACTCTTAGGGCAGATTGATCTATATGCTCGTAGACCTGTCAGATGCGTTCCACTTACTGCAACTCACTGTCGCCTGCGGTTAGCCTGGAGTAGAGAGCATGCATTGTGGACACCGCAACAGTCGGCTTGTGTGATGTTTTCCGACGAGTCCAGGTTTAGCTTGCAGTCTGATTCTCGCAGGACTTTCATATGGAGAGCTCCAGGTACCGGTTACCACCAAGAAAACATCATTGAACGACACCGTTACGGTGGTGCAGGAGTGCTCGTTTGAGGTGGAATTACTCTGGGTTCGAGAACTAACTTGCATGTTCAAATTGGAACCATGACAAGCCAAATCTATCGGGACGTCATTCTGGAACAACATGTACGTTTGTTTCGGGCGCCATGGGCGCACAATTTGTGTTTATGGATGACAACGCCCGTCCTCACCGTGCAAACATCGTAAGCGAATGCCTTCAATCGGAGGATATCACCCGTAGGGATAGGCCAGCATTCTCATCGGACTTGAATCCAGTAGAGCATATGTGAGACATGCTTGGCCGAGTTGCAACCCGTCAACCTCCTCCTACATGTCTACCGAAACTTCGGAGAGCATTGCTTTTTGAGTGGTGTAATATCCCCCAAGATCAGATCGATAATTTGATACTCAGCATGCCTAGGCGTTGTACGGACTGTATTGCATCGTCTGGAAGACATACAATGTATTAACAATCATACCAACCATGTAATATTGTTTTTTCGTAAATAGGTTTTTTTGTAATTTGCTCCAGGAAGAAAAAATCGCTAATTTTTTTAATAATATCAAACATATAGCATCTTTTTTGCTCTTTACCTTTTATTTAATAAGCTTTACAAATAAGTCAAATTTGTTTTGCTTCTAACTCTTCCTTTGCCTGATTTTGCATTATCCTTAATTTATGGACATGAGTATATTTACCTCTGAATCCCTCATCTTCAAATAAATCGATTTCTCGTGGGATGGTTTTGGATATAATCGATTTCTGTATTGTGTTTTGGTTTGCTGAATTTTTTTTTGTTAAAAGGTACTACTTTAGGTATCGCTAATTCCAATTTTTGTTCAAGAGACAATTCCTTTTTACTATCGATATCGACATTAGTGTCATCATCATCTTCTATAACTGTACCGAACTCTTTTGAATGTGGATAGGTTTGTGGGTAAAAAATTTTAAGAAAATTTACTATAAAGTTGATCAAATTTGATTTGGTTAGTCTCATCTTTTTTTTCATTTTCATTTTTAAAATTATTATAATTATGTGAATACCGCAAGACATAACTATTTCGGTATGCCTTTCTTCTGTGCGATTTTCCAATGCAATATGTAATTCTTCAGATAGTGATGTGTGCTGTTCTTTTAATGACTGCAGCATGAAATTTATTGTTGCATTAACTGTTAATAAATTAGAATCTCTTCGACATTATGCCTCCACAGCCAGTTTTATTGGAAGTAGAGCTGTTCTGGATATTAAGTCGAATTCACTATAGAAAAAATTAATTTTCAGATTTAAGGTGATTATTGCTTTTTGGATTGGATTTTTCAGTTTCAAAAACCGTTCCATCATTGGGCGTAAACTGTTCCAACGTGTTTTAGAATCTAATATTAACATTTGTTCTGTTTTCTTTTCAGATAGTATACATATTTTTGTAATAAGGCATTTTTTGTAGGAGAACGTTTAAATATCTTAACAAGTTTTAGAACTTTATTAATTATAGGAAGCAATTTTCATGAGTTAATATTTCATCTCCATTAGCATTACAATCTTTTTCCGAAAATAAGACACTGTCTTACTTTCTTTTTTGGTCCAAAATATGCGCTAGGGCTTATTTTCGGGGGAGGGCAAAAATAAAAGTATATTTATATATTTTTATTTAATATTTATTTTACACAGAATACAGAAATTTAAATTTATTCAATTACAGTCATGTCATCGTCTTCTGGAACATCGTCATAAATAAAATTCTGAATTATATTCTGATTTTCTTTCAAATCCATTTCTTGTTGAATCATTGGTCCGAATCTCTCATGTCTTGCGATATAGCTATCGTTAAATGAATACTTCTTGTCTAAGTAGCCTGTTCCTAGTGCATTGGAAACATCATTATCAGTAATTTTGTCCCATGAATTTTTTACCCAATTCACAACTTTTTTAAGCCTGTTTTACAAAATTACCTCAATGATTTCTCACCATTCTGTTTTCAAGATATTCGTTGATTTCCATTCGCAAATGATCCTTGAATGGCTTGTTTATTGCAACGTCAAGTGTCTGGAGGTAACCAGTCATTCCTGCCGGAATCATTATTTGATCAATCTTCCCCTCAGCAAGAAAGTTTTTCATGTCTTTAGCGCGGTGAGTACTGGCTGAATCCCAAACTAGTAAACCTCTATGTTGACCCCTCAACAGTGGTGGCAGCATAAAATCAACCCACTTTCTTATAACTGCTTGGGTGCACCAGGCGTTTTCACTTTCAGTAACATAAATTCCTGTAGCACAGTTGAATCTGGTCTTTTTTACCTTTAGTGATTAAAAATGGCGATACTTTCTTGCCATCTAGACGAATCAACAAAATACAGGTAACACGTGCACTATCGTAGCCGGTAGAAGGAACGTAAATTGACTAAGAAGCCTTGTGGTGAACTGTCGTTTGAGCTTCTTGACCTAGGAATCATTCATAGCAATCATGTTGAAGAGTTGGTATTTCGAAAAATCGATGCCATCAACAAAAAGCTTAAACGCAAGTGCACGCTTAACAACTTCATTGTCTTCCAGCTTAAACAATGTTGTTGATCTCCTTAGAGACAGTTCATATCGTTTAAGGAAGTTGTCCAACCAGTGTGACGATGCTTTAAATTCTTGTGTGGATATATCAAATTCAGTTGCCGTTTCAAAGGCAAATTTTTGAATATCAGCCCTGCGCACAACCAAAGCCATTGCTCTCCTGCCTGCACTCCATTCCCAGATGCAATCTTCCAACTCAGAAAATAACAGCTGCCGACCTGATCCAACTCTGCGTTTTTTCTCATTTCCTTGGTCCACCAGTTGACACAGCTAATCGTAGTCTGCACGCCATTTACGAACCATACGGAGATCCAGCATCTTCTCTTTACAGAATGCTACACGATTTACACATCTGGAGTCTTCCACGGTTCCCTTTTTGTACTCGACGGAATAGCTCTTTCGTTTTGTACTCATTTTAAATGGGATTAAAAATTATTCACTTTATTTTTAAATAAAATTACGTGTGAGGAAATAATCAGACTTACAAGACTGAAATGAATGAACGTTGTATACCTGCACTGTCGCTCAATGTAGACTGCTGCCTTATGTTGTATTTTTAAGATAAATTCCAAGAATTAATTTGAAACGAACTGTAGAGGTAAACAATTAATTTCTCGGAATATTTTGTTTCAAACATTTCTCTGAAATACGAGTATTAGGAAAGCTAAACATATTATTACTTATACTTAATAAATCAACAGCATTTTTTAACGAATTCTTTTTATCACACTATTTTAACTAGGGATTATTTTCGGGGGATGTCTTATTTTACAAAAAGTTCCGAAAATCACGATAGGGCTTATTTTCGGAGGATGTCTTATTTTGCAAAAAGTTCCGAAAATCACGATAGGGCTTATTTTCGGAGGATGTCTTATTTTCAGAAAAAGATGGTATCCTCTTCAACAATTACATTTTGTCATTTATCTTCATTGTCAGAATCACTCTCACTCTGTTCAAAGTCGGAATAAGAAGTTTCTATATTCACAGTATTTGGATTCTTCTGCTCTTTATTCTTTTTGTATAATGCATCTGTTACTTCTAATTGAATTCCATGAGCATAGCGCAATTGCTAATTTGCATCCATCAACTTTCCAATTTTTTTCAAAGCCGTTGCTCCATCAGTCGTTATGGATACAATATCTTCTTTCAGGGATAATCCATGTTTCCCTAATTTAGATTTAAGCACTTCCACACATTTTTCGGCTTGCATACTTCCCGAGACATGTGAAAGTCCAATAATCGAATTTTTTTTTCTGAATCAATATTTATATTTAAATAGCGTCTATTTCTTACAGTTGACCATTCATCAAATGCAAGACTAAATTTTTCACCATTTACTTTTAATTGTATTAACTCGTGTTTCAAAGAATTAAGAACACCTTTACTGTAGTTTATAACAGTTCTTCTTATAGTGTTAATCGATGTTGGTAGATTTTTAAAACCTCTGGCGGATAGGGATTTTCTTAATTCAGTAGAAGTGCAAAACACTCGAAATGGCAAACCACCTAATGCTGTTATTTATAATTTCATCCAAATTATCTTTTTTTTTTTCAAAATAGTCTAAAATCCCTGATGGCTTATGTCTAGAAACTGTGCTTAAATTTGTATCTTCATCGCAAGTACATTCCTTCCTCTTTCTTTATTTCATATTTTTTAAACTTCAACGAATTTTTGTTTAAGAAACTGAGAGATTTGAAAGCGAGCGGTGGCAACACACTGTGCGGAATAAAATATTTTTATCTCCAGCGCTCAAAACTGTCTATTGGAAACTCTAAAGATATGCTTTTTTTTTAATATTTTTAGCCCAAACGGGCGTTAGGCCAAATGCTGTCGAAATGTACACTCATGGACAAAAAAATTAGCGCACCAAGAAATAATTGGGGGATCGTAACGAAACTTGCAATGAAGGTACATATCGGGGAGATATGCAAACGATTAGAAATGCAGCGTGATTACCCATTAAGTATAGCCAGTAGAGGGCGTTGAACGTCGTACTCTGTGGAGTATAAAACAGGTAACCAAAGCTTGTTTCAGTGTGCTGAATCATTTACAAAGGAAGAGCTGAGGTAGACATGCCATTACGCCGTGTTCGAAGACAATATGAGCAGTTGTCGCAGTTGAAGAGGGGGAGAATCGTCGGGATGATGGAAGCTGGGTGGTCAGCTAGGTGAGTAGCTCGTCAATTAGGCCGCTCTGATTGTGTTGTGAGGAGATGTTGGGACCAGTGGACCCGAGAGATGTCATGTACACGAAGACCAGGCTCAGGACGCCCTCGACAGACCAGTCGTCGAGAAGACCGCCACATCATAAGAAATGCACGCGTACAGCCATCTGCTTCATCGGCCGCCATCCAGGCACAGGCAGCACCTTCACTAGGGGCCCCTGTGTCTTCTCGAACAATACGAAGGTGCCTGGCTGAAGGACAGTTGGTATCGCGGCGCCCATTACTTGTGCTGCCCTTTATGCCCACCCATCGACGCCTTCGTTTGGAGTGGTGTCGAGCACGAGGAAAGTGGACTGCAGTGGAATGGAACCAGGTCGTCTTTAGCGATGAATCTAGATTCAATCTCGGCAGTGATGACAATTGTGTTCATGTGTGGAGAGCCCGTGGTGAACGCCTCAATCCTGCCTTTGCTGTACAGCGACACATCGCTTGCACAGCTGCTGTGATGGTATGGGGTGCCATTGCTTACAATACACGGTCACCTCTAGTATTGTTCCGTGGCACCATGACGGCCCAGGGATATGTTCATGAAATCCTGCAACCACATGTGTTGCCACTCATGCAACGGCTCCCAGGAGCCATTTTTCAACAAGACAATGCTCGGCCTCATACGGCAAGGGTATCACAAGACTGTCTCCGCACTGTTACTACTCTTCTTTGGCCTGCCCGATCCCCAGATTTGTCTCCAATCGAGCATATCTGGGATCATTTGGGACGACGAGTTGGGCATCCCACGAGTTTGAGCGAACTAGAGGCAAGGTTACAGCAAATATGGAACGAAATGTCTCAAGACATCATACAGAACTTGTATGACTCAAGGCCCGATCGTATCGCATCCAGCATTCGCGCTAGAGGGGGTCCAACGGAGTATTAACTCCTCCATTCTTTTGCCTTTTTCTCTGAAATAAATTATCATTTTTCTTTGATTTTGTTATCAATTACTTATATCAAAGTAGTCATTACGTATGTAAAATTTCGTTTCATTTTGACGACTCCTTCTTGGTGCTCTAATTGTTTTGTCCATGAGTGTGTGTATATGTATGTGCAAATGAAGAAAGTGCTCTTCTGGGCGTAATATAAAATCTGAAAGCTTTTGGATTTTTTTTATTATTGTAAAATAATATTCAAATTGTATGCATTGTAGAAGAGCCAGATGTATTGTTGGGAATACTTGCGAAACGTTTGTTATTAACAAAAAAACAGCACTGATGCAAGACATGAATCTGAATCTGAATTCACTTCGAAACAATCCTTCTTGTAATACCATATTAGAGCCTGCTATAATTTTAAGGCTTTTCGAATTAGTTCTAAAATTTGGAAATTAATTCGAGTTTAATTAAGAGTAAACAAATACTTTAAAAAGTATAGATTATTTATGAAAGCTCGAACGAAACTTGCTTTTTAATTAAGAACTGAATGCAAATTATTAAAAATATTTGAATTCAAAATTAAAATTTAATAAAATTATATTTTCCTTTAAATTCACAACAGAACCGCTAAAATTTCGCACCATGCAGAACTAATGTCTTGGATACTAATTTATCTGAAGAAGAACACAGTCGACTTCTGATTAAACGGGGTAATTCAAAATCACTGTTAGTATAACTGCCAGAATTTCTTCTATAATTTTATATCGAAAGTAATATAAGGTGGGTCGCTCTAATTTATTTGGATAATAATTTAATTGGATTATCAAACATAGGTTTATCATAGGCTCCCTATGCTATTCTAATTCACTATATAGAACTGCAGATAAATTTTGTAAATAGAATTATTTAATCTATTATTCCCATTGAACTATATGACAAATGATTTCTCTCCTTTCAGTGCATTAATTATCACATCCATTTTAAATTAAACCTTATTGCATAAAACTCCTTTTAATTGTATTTTATTATACATTATTTTGTTGTTTTTAAGCTCCATATTTAATAATAGCAAATAGAAATAAATAGTGGAATAGAGAAGTAGAATAGAGTGATGAAGCATTTTACATATTGTTACGGATTTCGTATTTATTTAGCTATTTATTTAGAATTGTAATTAAAATTTTTTTATTTTCCCGTGCAGCACAGACGATTTTTGAAAAGAACGCTACGTCAGAAAAGTCAAAATAAAAGAGCGTGTGCATTTAATATTTAATAAAGAAATATCTCGTAATTGCTGTTGCCATCCAGAAAAATCGAGAAAATAGGTTTTACCAGAATGTTCTAGTGAATAAAACTGAACATTTTCCTCATGCTTTCAGAATAATTATAATGTTTGAAAACATAAATATTTTTGTATTCAAGTCTTGTATAAAAAAAAAATCAGTCAGCCAAAGGAATGAAAGCGAAAGTAAATAAATCAAAGCGCATTTTCGCTATTTCATTTCCGCCTTCGCTGTTGAGAAATCTAAAAAGTTTAAAATGAATTAAAAAATTAACAAGGAAATGAACAGGAAATCATGCTAGCCTTTGGACGAAGAGTTTGCAATTTACTTCTAACAAATGAGATTTCGAGCAAATATGAAAGAGGAAAAAGATAATTAGAGCCTTGCATAAGGCTGTTGAAATAACAAATACTAATAAATTAATAAATGCTTTTATTTGAAATCTCAAATGAATGAATCCTATTTTTAAAAGTTCTGTAATCAATATTTTATTTTCCTCGTTTTTCGAATAATGTACTAAGATGACAATTTTTAAAACTGAAATTGTATTGGATGGCTTTCCTTGAATTTTTAAAACTAGTTATCACAAAAGAATTTTATGAGATGAAGTATTTTTAAAAATTTTAATTGTGCTTTATAAGAAGCAATTTATTTATAAAAAAAATCTGAAAGATTTCAGATTTTAAATTACGTCCAAAGGCGCGTTTTTTTAACGTTTCGTGTGCTACCTTTTTTTATTAAATATCATGTACTACGTACTCAAAACATAAAATTCAGTTCAAAATCAATATCGCAAAATCATTTTAAAATGAACATATCTTTAGAATTTCCGTAAGTCTCGTGCGCTGGAGATAAAAATGTTTTTTTTCCGTACTACACTTTGAAATCATTTAGTTTGTTAATCAGAAATTCGTTGAAATGTTACAAAACATAAAATCGATAATAAAGCAAATTTCAAATTCAAAATTAGGGCTTCCAGATGCCCATATTCGCAGTAGGATTACGTCATTCAAAATTCGATGGCTCTAGGTTTTATCACAATGCGAGAAACATGCATACATTTATGCAGATTTTTCATTTTTTAAAATTTAATGCAGAGCGATAACATTTAGTGGCAACAATTTGAAAAGTGAAACGGGCATTCAGAGTGAATCGACGCAAAATCGCAAAACGAAAGTAATAGTCCTTCGGGACTAAATCCCTTTGGACTAAATATCTGTCAATACAGCCTGGTTATGAGAATGTGAATACAGGCATGCCTCGCTTCATTAATCCGTATTTTACTGAGTTTTGTTATCGAAAATTTGTGAAACACTTGTATAAATGACTCGAGTGGAAATATCGGATGTGTGCTAACGCTCTTGCTTTGCAGATGCAAGCTGAGATACGATGACTTAACGTTGAAGGTGAACCTAAATGACCAGAATCAGGTACCGATAAAAAGTAGGTAAACAGAACGCTGAGATTGTCAAAGCATAATAAATCTAGTACTGCAGTCGTAGCTTACAGTAGCATTTGTCAGATACATGAAGAGAAAAAAATTTATAGTGGCTGGCTTCAGAAATGCGGGAATGGAGGCAAGTAATATATATAGATTAGACACTTTCTGGAACCCCGTCATTAATTTTTGCTGAAGGTCTGAAACAAACCATAAAACAAACTGTATTCAATAGCCCCAGAGTAGAATGAACCCGTACGCATGCAACACTTTTTGGTGTCAGAAGTGGGATTGAATGCCACTGACAAGTGCGGTTGATGAGCAATTAAGACAAGTGCTGGCAGCCTTTGCCACATTCAAAGAGGAGATGAAAGCGGGTCAAGAATCCGTTAAAGAATAGATGAAAGTTGTTCAAGATAGGATTGAAGCAGGTCAAGCGGAAATAAAAAAACGAAATTACCTGAATAAAAGAAAACAAATGTCAGGCTATGGAAGACAGAATAGATGTTGTTGGAAATAAAGTTGGACACACTGAAGAAAGAGTTATTGTCGACAGATAGAACAACATTCGAAAGATAATAGCAGGCACTTGGTTTTATGACAAAGTTCACTCATTGAGTTCGAACCAATTCTTTTGGAGTAACGAGAAAAAAGAATCCATACTTTATGTTTATTTGCTTTCTCCTTTGAGAAATGAACCACTTTTGGAGCGAGTTGTAACGGAAAATCAGAAATGGGCTCTGTAATGGGATATTAAGCACAAAGAATCGTATATCGAGCTGCAAAACTGAGATATCAACCTCCAAGAGAGACCCACATCACAAAAAGATTTTCATGGTATTACCAAAATTTGTACTGCTTTAATCATTCAGGTGAAGTTATTGGATAAATGTAATTGACCACTATGTTAGCTGTAATCGTAATTCCATCCTCTTATTACTTTCCAGAAATCTCGAGAGGCAGAAATTACCAGAAATATCTGAAAACTGTAAAAGGCCAGAGAGAGAGCATCTGAGTTAAATGCTTAGTTACTGTTGTTGCGAGTTGTTTAGTTCCGCGAGAACTGAGGTTAGCTTTCTCTTTAGATGCGCTTTGCACTGCATTGTATTTAGCATTTTTAGTAGTTTGAAATACTGCGTGATGTTGTGAATACTTGTACGAATATCTCTGAGGAAAATTTCAGAGTTCTGATACATTTCTTTTGATAAGAATAAATTTTATTAACCTATTACCGGATTTGTGCATTCAATCTGTTATGAACCCGTACGCATGCAACACCTTTTAGTGTCAGAAGTGGAATTGAATGCCACTGACAAGATCAGTTGATGAACAATTAAGACAGCTGCTGGCAACCTTTGCCACATTCAAAGAAGAGATGAACGAGGGTCAAGAATCCGTTAAAGAAGAGATGGAAGCCGTTCAAGAAGAGATGGGAGCCGTTCAAGAAAAGATGGAAGCTGATGAAGAATCCGTTAAAGTAGAGCTGTAAGTCGTTCAAGAAAAGATTGAAGCAGGTCAAGTGGAAATAAAAAAAACGAAATTACCTGAATAATAGATAACAGATGTCAGGCTATGGAAGGCAGAATAAATGTTTTTGACAGTAAAGTTGGGCACAATGAAGAAAGAGTTTCTTCTGTGAAGGAACAAATTGAAGGAAGAGTTTCAGTCGTCCAACAACAAAATGAAGAAAGAATTTCTGCCGTCCAAGGATAAATCGAACAACAAGTTGAAGACAGGATTTCTTCTGTCCTCGTCGAAGAAGTTGACACATTATAAAAAGTGCATAGCGACAGCAGGAAGCTATTCTGATAGTTTTAAATTTTTACACATGCTTTCTCCATCCCTCTCTAAAGCATTCCACGTATAATTGGAAAACCTCTTGACAACTATATAAGATACAATTTTCTATAGTGGTGGAAGCGAATGGATGGGATTCCCAAGCTAAGACCTGTCATGTCGCTGCTTCTCTGACAGCAAACGCAGCGGATATACCTCAGACTCTTCCCGAAAACCAATGGTCAGACTTCGAAACTCCGTCTGGCGCGTTGGAGCTGCGCTATAGGAAGAAGTATTTAAAAGATTACAGCAGGCTTCACTTAAAGTCCCTTCAACAGAAGCGCACGGAAACACTCGAGGAACTTTTCCATGGATGTTGAAAAGCTATCTAATCTGTTTTTTTTTTTTCAGAATGCCACACAGAAACAAGGGAAATTCACTAATTCTTTTTAATTTTAAATTTATTTTTTAAGCCAAAAATGCGTTGCCCCGAATGGGTGAAGTCTCGAAACCGGATTTTGCATTCTCTACTGTAAACGGCTACATCACTTTCAAATTGTTGCCACAAAATATTATCACCCTGTATTATTTTTAAAGAAATTAAATAATGAAAAATCTGCATGAATGTATGTACGTTCTTCACAGAGTGAAAAAATGACTGTAACTAGAGCTGTCAAATTTTGAAAAACGTAGTCAACATGTGCACCTCAGAGGCTGAATTTTGAATGTCGAATTTTATATTTCGCATTTCGTAAACCTTTAATGAATTTTTGGTTAACAAACTCCATGATTTCAAAGCGAGCAACGGCAACACTGTACGGTAAAAAAAAAAAAAAAAAAAAACATTTTATCGCCAACGCGCGAGACTGTCAAGCGGAAATTCTAAACATATGCCCTTTTTAAATTACTTTGTGATATTGCTGTTGAATTGAATTTTATAGTTTAAATGCGAAGAGCAGAATATTTAATAAATAAAGGTAACACACGAAAAGTTAATAAAAAGGCAAAAAAGGATTTGCAAGCCATCTTAGAAATCTGTATGTTGATATGATAAACTGAAAAAGGACTGAAAAAAAATGCAAAAATGTATGCCAACACTTAATACTTCATTTGGTATTCTAAATACATGCTGCTTTAACAATTTTCTAATTTTCCAGTTGAATTGTATATAGCGTAAGTGCAAAGAAAATAATGCTGAATAGTAAAGTTAAAAAGACAAAAAGATATCTGTTAGCAGGAGTGAGTACAAGAGCAGTTTGGTAAACTGTCGGCTCAACTACAGAGTAAGAAAAGTTTAATAAACACCGACCGTTAAAATCTGAGCCCTTTCCGATTTTCCTTTTTATTTATTTTATTTTATTTTTAGTCCAAAGGGATTTAGTCCCGAAGGACTATTACTTTCGTTTGGGCGTTTTGCGTTGTTTCACAAAAAAACGGCGTATCACTTTTCAATTTAGTCCTTATGTTTCTTTGTTGGTAATTTTTTTTTGACGTAGCTTTCTCTTTAAAAATCGTCTGCGTTGCACGGCAAAGTAAAAAGGAATTTCAATTACAGTGTAGCATTCATTATTTTAATTAACCAAATTATTTTTAGTTTGAACTTTCCTATCGAATTCTCAAAGTTTCAGTTGCTGCCCGAATTTAGCGCGAGTGAGATATTTATGCAAATCGCATATATCTGTTAGCAGTTAAAAGGCAGGAGTTAACGAGGGGAAAGACAGAGCCTTGGATTTATCGCCGTAAGGCTGTGCGCGCAAAGATTTCCTCTGTCTACTGAAAGTTCGCCTTCATAGGCAATTTGCAATTACCAGTGTTTGCTAGTGAAATTCGCATAATTGCATTTCACTAAGAGTTAAGCTTCCGTCGCCGTCCTACTTAGAATTAAGTTAGGGAATTGAATTTGTTAACACACCTTA
>KK116605.1:232603-268726 GCA_000611955.2 Stegodyphus mimosarum
TAAATAAATAGCCAAATAAATGTGAAATTCGTAACAATATTCTCTAAAACTTTAACGAATTTTTCATTAACAAACTCAAAGATTTCAAAGCCAGCAATACCAACGTTGTACAGAAAAACATTTTTATCTCCAGCGCGTGAGAGTGTGTACCGAAATTTCTAAAGATATGCTCAATTTAAAATTAGTTTGCGATATTGCTCTTGAAATCAATTTTATGGTTTAAGTGCGAAGAACATGGTATTTAATAAATAAAGGTAACACACAAAATGTTAAATAAACGCCCCTTTGGGCGTAATTAAAATCTGAAACCTTTCAGATTTTTTTTTATTTATTTTTTGAAGAATGGGGTTACGAGAAACTTTTTTCTCTTGCTGCACAACCCATGCACTTTTATGTATGAGTTCCGAGAGTATTTACTGAAAGCTGTTACGAGACGAAGATATTGCAGTATGACAGTCTACAGCATTTGATTTATTTTTAAGAGGGAATCAAATGTTTGCAGCCTGTCTTTTAAGAAGGAATTTCTGCTAAATTTTTTTGAAGTTTGTTGATTTATCTGTTTAGTTAATATGCCAAAGTACGCTATGGCTAACTGCATAATGAGAAAGATTATTTCATAAGGGACTTTATAAAAAAGGCCTCATTCCTGGAATACGTAACGAAAAACACGAAAACGCTCATGCAAACAGTCCATTCACCGAGATTCAAACCAAGCTCGAACTACCGGCATTCAGCAGTCTTATCCACTCGGCCGCTGGCAAGCTAAGTCTTTTTTTAAAGACGTTGTGTAATAATTGAAGAGAACGTTTAGTCTCTGCAAAAACAATCTTGAAAGATAAATCCTTGAATGAATAAACCAATGCCATTATTAGCTGATATTTACACATCTATTAATTACAGGTTTCTACAGTATTTTATTTAAAGTATTATTGGTAATGCTGACAAAAATAATTTTTTGGCAGTAATTATTACGTCCTTGTACGAAGTAAAAAGGAAGTATTATAATTTCGGGTAATATAAAAATTTCGGGTTCAATTAAAATATCTATTTTGAACGCTTTCGAATGCAATTTAACGATGTGTTTGAGTGACATCCGTACGTAAGGACAAAATAAAGAACTCTTTTTCCCCAAAAAAGTGATAAAACTGATTTAAAATGGATTCTGAAGAGTTTTTTTTGGGCGTCTTTTCATACGTACGTACCTATGTATGTATGTATCTCGCATAACTCAAAAACGAGTAGCCTCAGAACGTTGAAATTTTGTATATAGGACTGGTATAACATGTAGATGTACACCTCCTATTTTGGTTGCAATCGGCCGCACCAAACGTACATAAATATATGTATATATACTTCTCCTCTGTTACTCGGCTCAGTGAGCTCAATTTTTTTACTCTTACATGTTGTTTTTTTGTGCATTTTTTGCTTTAAAAATGATCGAATTATGTTGTTCTTATCTTCTGGTTAAGGTTTTTATGCCTTTACTAAATCTGCCTGCAAGATTTTAGAATTATCGACAATTTAAAAGTTGTTTAAGTGCGCCTAAACCTAATCACTTTCCTTATGGCAGCCATATTTATTTGCATTTGAAACTTAGAACAGTGGATATGTTGCCAATCTAGAGAAACTAAGCTTCGCCTATACACAATTAAACAAATTCAAAACCAAACCTATTCGCAACAACAAAAATAACGCTTTCTTTTATAATGGCGAATTAAATCATTCTTAATTCATTCTGGAATTTATTCGAGGAAATAAATGTTTACGATTTACTTCGTAATTTTGAATATAGATATTTTGAGTTTTTAATCTATTTTTGCCTTGTCGCGAAGTTAGAACTTAATTAATTGAACGAGAATTACTGAATCGTCTGTGAAAAACTTTTTTTTTGTTTGTTTCTTTGTTTAATTTCTTTTAAACGTCATTTTAGATTTATTATAGTATTTGAATAGAATATGTCGTAACGCTTAGATAATTCTTCAGATGATATGCATAACTTTTGTGCATTCTGAATTATAAAATGAATGAGATGTAACTCTGTTAAGTAAACCTACGCCACAGTGTCGCTACGGTAAACAAATATAGTGAATTTTAAAGAGTGCATTTATTCTATTGTGGTTTATGCGCTATCGACGAAGTAGATATAGTTTCAATGGAATAAGTTTAAACGAAATGCAAAAGGCGTATAATTTAAAATTACGTACAAGGGAGTCATGTTGTGTACACATCAGATTTTTTTTTGTCAGTAATGGTTAATTTTTGTCAGTAATGATACTATTGTTAGTTATTTTTATGAGTAACAATGCAAAATAATTGGAATACAAAATAATAAATAATAATAGAAATGCAAAATAATTTTGGGCTTATTTCTAAACTGTTCAGAATTATACGTTTGAAGTAAATATGGTTTATAATTTATGTCTGGCACAAAGTCAAACTTAAGAAATGATTTCGTATCACCTGTGGTCGAAACTGAAAAGTGAACACTCTCGCGAAATGTTCCTCTAATTCTACACGTCTTTTCTAATCAAAAAAGGAAGAAAAAGAGTATGATGTCGATTTCTGTTTACGTACTGTTGCTAGAGAAATGGCAACAAATCGTTATTTGCTAGACGAAGCAAAAGTATTGTTATCACAAGCAATTCCATAATGCAATGATAATATTCTCGCCTTTTATTATAATCGAAAACATATAATATCGCTTAGGCAACGGAACTCGAAAAAGTCACAGATACGGATATCCCTTTTCATGCAGATACATAAATGATTTAAATACGCAGTTTTTGCAGCGTCGATTAAAAACAATATTTAATGTTATTTTAAAATCAGAAAGTAAAACAGTTCAAGATGCTAGTACAGAGGCTGTTTGCACAATTTTTAGACAAAACTAAATTACATAAAATTCTTGTGATTTAAATGTTCTATTTGACATCCCTTATTCTGAACTATCTTTCGACACCGCAATTTCCAGGATAATAATGCCTTTTGAAGTATCAGAAGAGGTATTCTATCCCATTCCTCCCGAACAGCTTTCCAGAGTCTTGTTAGGGTTCGGGAACAACGTTTGGATAATGCAATTTTTAAAAGCCCGAAAGCACAAAAATCCATAGGTGACACAGCGGGAGATTTAGTAGGGATATCAGTTAAGAGTATGGCCTTGATAGCAGTTTTTTGTTCCATTTCTTTTAGGAAATTTACAGTGGATTTTTGATGTGTGACTGCTAGCTTTGTCCCGATGGAGTCTCACAGATGGATGGCACTGTGGGTAAAGCGATGTATTTCATTCATAAAAATAGGCGATAAAATATATTCCCGATAGTATTTGGAGTTCATCTTGACATTTTTTTAACTCTCTTTATTTTTAACTTGTCATTATAAGAAAAACTAGCAACAATCATGAATCCCTTAGAAAAACTTTCTTTCGATTCTTTGAACCATGTACTTAAATTTTTTTCTCCCCTTTTATGATAATAAATTGCTCTTTTCTTGCTACAATCATTTAAATACACCCATGCTTCATCTATTATGACAATTGTTTTCCATTTTTCTTTGGACAAGTGTTTCTCATATAGAATTCTGCAGCGTGTCCTGCGTCGAGCGATATACTTTGGAAGAAGACGATGCACATTTCGTTTTTTCGCTTTCTTAAGATTTAAATCAACGTTTATCATTTTATTTACAGTGGACACCGAGTATTGTAATGATTTTGCAACTGTCCTTTGACTAGGGGCATTTTTCTTTTAACATTAAACAACGTACCTTTGCAATAGTCGAACGTGTCCGTTTTTTCCTTGGATACTTGTTTGGAATTTTTGTCCCACTGGAGGCTCCAATTTGACGTTTTTTTTCCCTTTCTTGTTGATGATATTACCTATCGACGCTTTAGATATCACAAAACCATGACTCTCACATCGTTTTTGGATAACGGAGTATGCATATTTCTCTTCGGAAAGAGCGTAAATGTAGCCTTCGAACCACTGCTTTGTTAAATTCGCCATTTTGAATAAAAATAAAACTTTCAAGCCACAGACGATAATTTTGACTTTTAAAAACATAGTACAATTGCAATTACTTCTCTTGCAGCAAACGATTTTTTATTACCGCTTACCAAAATCGTCTAAAAAGTGTGCGAACAGCCTCTGTATAGGAAGAAATTCCCAGAACTTGAAGAATACAGTAACAAATATTGTAATCTTCTTGGATACCAAATGCAAAGAATTTTTCCCCAGCTGAATTACTTCTGCGTTATTGTTGAATAGGAAACAATTTCTTTTACTTCATGAATATCGTTTTTAGTCACCTAGTCGTAGGTAAGAGTCAAAATTAAAGAACATTATATCGATTGCGAAATGGGGAGATTCTTTATTTTCTGAATAAAGAGTGTGGTGGCATAATTTGGATTTAATGACGTTCACTACTCAGAACCCTGTTGGCACCCGCCGTTGATTCCCCTGGCGCATGCGCATAATAAGCAAGCTCTCTGCTGCATAATATTTTTTTTTCCAGAAAGAGTTAACCAAAGTGTGTGGTGAGTATCGGATGCACGCGAGAAGCGCTAAGTACTGCGTAATTCATGTATCTTACTTATGTTTCTACGTCTTCAAAGCATAAATAAATGTTTGTCCTGTAGATGGAAGTCGTCATTTTTATTCTACATTGGTTATGGGCCCAGGCATTGCATAACTGCGCAATACAACCGTCTGTGTAAAATTCTTTCGGCAAGCTAAGCTGAGTCGACTGAAATCGAAAATGACGACCACAAATACAGTTTCAATTGAAAAGCTGAAAAAGGACAATTTTGACACGTGGAAATTGCAAGTGGAAGCAATACTGATTAAAAATGATCATTGGGACTATGTAACTGGGAAAATTACGAAACCAGAAACTGGTGATGAAGGTTATGCTAAATGGAAATCTACTGACCAAAAAGCAAGAGCGGATATAATCCTATCAATTTCACCCAGTGAACTTACACAAGTAAAAAACTGTGTAACATCCCATGAACTATGGAGTAAATTGCACTCTATTTACGAATCGAAAGGGCCAGCTAGAAAGGCCACAATTCTAAAAAAATTGCTTTTTACAAAAATGACCGATACTAAAGAAATGACTGATCACCTAAATGATTTTTTCATTCTCGTGGACAAGCTAAAAGAGATGGAAATAGACATTGCGGATGATTTGCTAACAATATTGCTTTTATATAGCATACCGGACTCTTATGAAAGCTTTCGAATTGCCATTGAATCTCGTGATGAACTGCCTGCTCCAGACATGTTGAAAATTAAACTGCTGGAAGAAGCTAACGCCCGCAAAAATAAAAATTCATCGTATTGTGAATCACAACAAGCATTCTATTCAAAAGATCGGAAGTATAATCAACGACCGGTTCCTAAACCGAAACTAGAGACGTCTGCAAACCGAAAGTATCCAGTTAACTACAGATGCAACTTCTGCAATATATACGGGCATAGAGCATCGGAATGTAGGAAGAAAAACAAGGAAAATAAAAGCAAACGCCTTGGAGAAATTGCGATGTCTGCAGAAAATCAGAATTCGGTGAAACAAGAAAGGGCCGCATCATGCACAGATAGTGATTCTAAAGACATTTTTTGTCTAGATAGTGGTGCAACATCACATATGTGTAACAGCAAAGAGCTTTTCCAAGAAATTCACGAGGTAGGTGATATTTATGTTAAATTAGCTGCTAATAAAATAGTTAAAGCTATCGGGAAAGGAACTGTTAAATTTAAAGTTCGCATAGGTTCTAAAACCGAAAGTATCAAACTCGAAAATGTATTGTGTGTGCCTGATTTGAAAAATAATTTAATCTCTGTATCTAAAGTAACTGCAAATAATTATTCAGTAATTTTCAAAGAAAAATGTGCTAGAATAATTAATTCTAATAATGAAACAGTAATTTTAGCTAAACGCGAAAATGATCTTTATTATGTCATGCCAATATTCGAATCTCTATCAATTGCTAAAGAAATAGATCAATGGCATACAAGATTTGGCCATTTAAATGAAAACGATCTTAAAAAACTTCTATTAAATAACATGGTTAGAGGTCTTTCTTTTTCTCAAAATGATTCTCTTTCTACCTGTAAGGTATGCATTCAGGGTAAACAAACCGCAACCCCCCTTCCCAAAGAATCTGAATATAGAAGTACTGAGTTGTTAAATCTAATTCATTCTGATTTGTGTGGTCCCATGAGAGTCGAATCAATAGGCGGATCATTTTATTTCGCAACATTTATCGATGACAAATCTCGATACGTTCATGTTTATTTTCTGAAATCTAAGGAACAAGTTAAGGAAGCTTTTATAAATTTCAAAGCATCTTTTGAAAATAAACTTAACTCCAAAATCAAAATTCTCCGAACGGATAACGGGCTAGAATACTTAGGGAAAGACTTTAATAAATTTCTTAATGACGCGGGAATAAAACACGAAAAGAGCACTCCTTACACACCAGCCCAAAATGGAGTCGCCGAAAGATTAAATCGCACTTTAGTTTCAATGGCGCGATGTTTATTATTACAGTCCAATCTGCCTCATAAATTCTGGGCCGAAGCCGTCAATACGGCTGCTTACATTCGAAATCGCTGTCCTACGCGAGGTTTGAAAGGTCAAACAAAAACACCTTATGAAGTGATGTTTGGCAGAGTGCCAGCTGTCTCTCACTTCAGAACCTTTGGCCAAAAAGCATTTCCATTAAATAAAAGGCCAGGAATAGGCAAATTTGATATTCGGTCTAAAGAATGTATTTTTATTGGCTATTCTGATGAATCAAAAGCGTATAGACTCTGGGATCCTGAGGCACGTAAAGTGATAATAAGCAGAGACGTAAAATTTGTTAATGAGTTTGAAAACTGCTCTAGTTATGACTCAGAACAAGAAATATCTCTGCCTTTCGCTCCGGAAGAGAAAATTATAAACAAACTATGTCGTGATAAATCATCACCTCTGAACGGCAAGGTGTCGCCAACTGACTCTGAATCTGAAAATGAAAGCGAAAGTGATTTAGAAAGCGAATCAGTGTCTCCTATCCTGATTAAAAGGGGGCCTGGTCGACCCAAGAAAATAAAAACAGGTTTGCCCGGAAGGCCTAAAAAGGAATATCAGTATACAGTTGTAAATAAAAATGAACAAATTCAAAATGTTGTTGAGGAAAGCATTAATCCTACGGTGCAAGAGGCATTAAATGGACCATATGCTGAAAATTGGCGTAATGCTATGCTATCAGAATATAATTCCCTTGTTCAAGAAAACGCTTGGAAATTGGTAAATCGACCTGAAAATAAGAAAGTTATTGGTAGTAGATGGGTTCTTAAATTAAAATACAATCACGACGGCACTATCGAAAAATACAAAGCTAGGCTAGTTGCTAAAGGGTGTGCCCAAACCCCTGGTTTTGATTTCACTGAAAACTTTTCCCCTGTTGCTAGATTAAGTTCTATAAGAACAGTTTTAGCCTACGCTGTAGAACACAGTCTGAAAGGTTACCAATTAGATTTTGTAATGGCCTATGTAAATGGAAATTTAGATGAAGAAATCTATATGGAAATCCCCGAAGGTTTTCGCGATGAAACTAATTCAGATAAAGTGTGTCTTTTAAAGCGATCGTTATACGGTCTTAAACAGTCGGGACGTCAGTGGTACAAAAAGTTAGATGAAAAATTAAAATCCATGAAATTTAAATCTCTTAATTCAGATAATTGTGTTTATATTAAAAAGTCGTCTAGCAGTGAAACAATTATAATTGTATATGTAGACGATCTTATCGTTTTTACCGATTCTAAGCAAACGTATGAAAGAATTCGCGATAGTTTAGCTTCTGCTTTTAAAGTGAAAGACTTAGGAAAATTACATTATTGTTTAGGCATAGAATTTTTCCAAAATGAGAATTCAATTAAAATTTCTCAAAAGAAATACATTGACGATATTTTAAATCGGTACAATATGCAAAATGCTAAATCCGTAGCTTCACCTATAGATCACTGCAAAAAATTATCAAAGGAGATGAGTCCAAAAAACGAAAACGAAATCGCTGACATGAAAAATGTTCCATTCAGAAATCTGATAGGATCACTTATGTACCTTTCAGTAGCTACTAGGCCAGATATCACATACGCCGTGAATTTCTTAAGTCAATTTAACAACAACCCAGGAAAAGAACATTGGCATGCTGCGAAAAGAATACTTCGATACCTAAAGGGGACCCAAGATCAAGGACTAATTTATACAAAAACAGGAAAACCACTCATCGCCTTTGTGGATGCAGATTGGGCATCAGATGTCAATGATCGAAAATCTCACACAGGTTTTGTATGTATACTAAGTGGTTCTGCCATAACCTGGGAATCACGAAAACAACATAGTGTAGCTCTATCTTCAACGGAGGCGGAATATATGGCTCTATCTGAAGCCGCCAAAGAAACCGTCTATCTGCGCCGTTTCCTGAAAGAGCTGGGTTACAGCATAGAAAGTCCAACAACAATATACTGCGACAATCAAGGAGCTCAGAAAATTACAAAGAATTCAGTGTTTCACTCACGTACAAAGCACATAGACATTCGCCATCATTTTGTGCGTGAAGTATATGCACGCGGCGAACTGGATGTGCAGTACATACCTACCAGTGAAATGGGAGCTGATATGTTAACCAAACCCCTGACACCTGTTAAACATCAGAACTGCTGTACAATTATAGGACTGAATACTGTTTAATATGTATTTTGTTTTATTTTCAGGAACAGGAGAATCAACGTCGAAAGGGGATATGTTGGCACCCGCCGTTGATTCCCCTGGCGCATGCGCATAATAAGCAAGCTCTCTGCTGCATAATATTTTTTTTTCCAGAAAGAGTTAACCAAAGTGTGTGGTGAGTATCGGATGCACGCGAGAAGCGCTAAGTACTGCGTAATTCATGTATCTTACTTATGTTTCTACGTCTTCAAAGCATAAATAAATGTTTGTCCTGTAGATGGAAGTCGTCATTTTTATTCTACAAACCCTTTTTCAATATATGGATTTTTTTAGTAGCCCAAAGGGGATATTTTCTCAGAAGAGCTACTAATTTCATTTTGGCATTTTGCGTCGTCCACTATAAAACGGCGTTTCACTTTTTCAAATAGTTGCCACCAAATATTAGAACCCTGCACTGTATTTAAAGAAATTAAATAATAAAGAATCTGCATGAATTTATGTATGTTTCTCGCATTATGAAAATAACAGCGGTACCTACAGACATCACATTTTGAATAACATAGTCCTCCACTCGAATATGGACATCTGGAAGCCCAAATTTGTAATTTGTTTTATTATTTATTTCATATTTTGTGAAACTTTAACGTAATTTTTATTGACAAACTGAACGATTTCAAAGCGAGCATTGACAACACTGTACCAAAAAAAAAATTATCTCTAGCGCGTGAAACTGCGTATCGGAAATTCTAAAGATATGCTGTTTTTAAATATTTTGTGATACTGCTGTTGAACTGAATTTTGTGGTTGAAAGTGTGAAGAACATGAAATTTAATAAATGAAGCTAACACAGAAAACGTTAAAAAAACGCTCCTTTGGGCGTAATATAAAATCTAAAAGCTTTCATGTATTTTTTTGTTTGTTTGTTTTTTTAATTAGAACATATTTCTCTAGTTCAAAACTTTTCTACTAGTTAGCAATTTGCAGTAACTAAATACTTTTCGCTAGTTAAACAGCTCCTAAAGTGCTCAGTAAAACAATTTTTACTAGTTAAATTCATTTCCGATTCGAGCGATCATCCAATAATATAGATTTTAAGCAAATAGATCCATTTTGTTATTATATTTACTGCTAATTATTTATTGAAAATATTATTTACAGTTTAATTTTTATGTACTTATTTACAGCCAAATCGCAATAGTTCACTTACACAAGAATTTCATTCTCTTTCTTTTTCTGTAGGATTTTAAGTCTTGGTGAAACTTCTTAAAAAAAGTTAAGATTTGATGAAATATTTCGTTTGGCAACGTTTTTTACACGTTAATTAACATATCTTGTTCTTTTGATAAAATATTCGAATATCATCAGCTTACTTATGTTTATGAGCGCTAAATTCTCTACAGCTGTAATAATGTGCTGACGTAATATCAATAAAATTTCATCCGAGTTGATCAGAAAAAATTGAAAATATCTTTTTTTTTTTTAATTTTTTTTTTTTTTTTTTTTTTTTGTAATTTTCTGCTGCATCATCGAACTTAATTTTCTTAACCGCGTATCATTTCATCCAGAAAAATTGCAGTAAAATGTTTTTTAAATATTTCTAATATGATTTTGATTAATAACTACACTAACATTAATGAAATCACTAGCACTATACATTTCTAGTGAAATTTCCTCTGAAGCTATGACAATACATTTTTATTTTTCAAGAAATTAATTACATTAAGTAAACTTTCAAAAATAATTCCGTTTTCTTTAGCATCATCTTTGTGCTACTGTTAGCACCAGAGGTGTTATTAATCTCGATCCTCAATTTTTGGTGCGTATCATTTTTGTGTTCGAATCACTTTTCAAATAAACGTATGTTCCTACGAAAGGTTAAAATTATGAACTATATTTTAAGATAATAATATTAAAAATATAATAATGTATATCTCAAAACACAAATGAAAAGGACGTCGCTTCTAAATGTCATCGCCACAATGGATTTTTACAGAAATAATGCTGTGAGTATAAAAAAGAAATTTTGTAACACTTAATACTCTATCTGGAATTATAGAGCTATGCTGTTTAAAAATACAGTGTGATTTTGCAGTAGAATGCTATTTCCATTGTTGAAACAAAAATAATTGTTAATAATCTTAATAAGAAAATTGAACATTATATTATAAGGTATTTCTCCCGCCTCCTTCGCATGTTTTCGTGGTGTAGCGGTCAGCACGCTCGACGCGAAACCGAAAGGTCCGTGGTTCGATTCCCGGCGAAGGCGTTGCTCATTTTTCGTTCTTTTGTTTCCAAATAAAAATCTTAATGTCTCTACACTGGTACCCGAACTAAAAAAGTGGTGGAAGATGATTCTCCATCACCGGGATCTGGCTATTGGATCCCCAAAACTCCGATCGCCCTTTAAAAGGGAGAGTATATAAGGTGTTTCTCCCGCCTTCGTAGCATGCTTTCGTGGTGTAGTGGTCAGCATGCTCGAGGCGTAACCGAGAGATCCATGGTTCGATTCCCGGCGAAGGCGTTGATCAGTTTTTATGACTCCTGCTTCCGAAATAACCTAATGTTTCTACAACATGATTATCTGATAAATTAAATTAAAAAAAAATCTGTACGTTTTCTGATTTTATATTACGCCAAAAAGGGCTTTTTTTAACGTTTTGTGTGTTACCTTTATTTATTATACATCATGTTCTTCGCACTTAAATCGTAAAATTCAATTCAACAACAATATCACAAACTGACCTGAAAAGAGCACATCTTTAGAATTTCCGATACACAGTCTCTCGCGCTTGGATATAAAAATTTCTTTTTTCATACCGTGTTGCCATTGCTCGCTTTGAAATCGTTGAGTTGTTAATCAAAAATTCGTTAAAATTTTACAAAATATTGCACATAATAAAACAAATTCAAAATTCCAAATTTTGGCTTCCAGATGCCCATATTCGGGTGGAAGATTACGCTATTCAAAATTTGATAGCTCTAGGTAAAGTTGTTTTTTTCACAAAGCGAGAAACATACATACATTCATGCAGATTCTTCATTATTTAATTTCTTTAAATACAGTGCAGGGCTCTAGTATTTGGTGGCAACAATAAGAAAAGCCATAAGTGTTTTATAATGATTCGAAGCAAAATTCCAAAACGAAATTAATAGGCCTTATAGTCTAACGTACTTTGAGCTAATAAAAACAATCTGAAAACTTTCAGATTTTATATTACGTCCAAAGGAGCGTTTTTTTTTTTTTTTAATGTTTTGTGTGTTACCTTTATTTATTATACATCATGTTCTTGGCACTTAAACCATAAAATTCAATTCAACAACAATATCACAAAAGGATATGAAAAGAGCATATCTTTAGAATTTACAATACACAGTCTCGCGCCCTTGGATATAAAAATGTTTTCTTTTCGCACAGTGTTTCCATTGCTCGCTTTTAAATCACTGAGTTTCTTAATCAAAAATTCGTTAAAATTTTTCGAAATATGAAATAGATAATAAAACAAATTCCGAATTCGGGCTTCCAGATGATCACATTCGAGTGGATGACTACATTATTCAGAATTTCATGTCTCTAGGTACCGTTGTTTTTTTAGTGAGAAAAACATACATATTGTCATGCAGATTCTTGATTATTTAATTTCTTTAAACATAATGCAAGGCTCTAATATTTGGCGGCAAAAATTTGAAAATGAAACGCCGTTTATAGTGAATTAACGCAAAATGCCAAAACGAAATTAATGGCCTTTCTGGGTAAATTACCCCTTTGGGCTAATAATGGTGACACTTAACACTGTTTCGGAAATCCTAAACACATGCTGTAGAGTCATTAAATTATTTTGAAGCAGAAGTACATGAAAAATGTGCAATGCCCTCGCCAAGACTCGAACCTAGACCTCTCGAATGCGCGCCGAGTGTGCTACCGTTATGCTACGAACTGGAAGGATGGAGAAAATACTTTACAGTGCTACTTTTAAAAACTTTAGATTTTGCTGTTGAATTTTGTGTGGCGTAAGTACGTAAAAGTGATGTTTAATAATAATGTTTGTAGAGTCTCACTCTTTTTGGTGACGTATACTATGTCCAGACTGTGAATGAAGATAAGGGACTAATTGGTATGTCCAGTAAGAATACAGGGAACGTAAAAAGGGTGTAAAAGATACCCTTTTAATTAAGAACCCAAACAGTTAAACGGAAGGCACTCCGCTGCTTACAAAACCAGCCAACATTTATGGCGACAACTACCCTTTTATTAAGAACCCAAATAGTTAAGCAGAAGGCACTCCGGCTGCTTATAAAACCAGCCAACATTTACGGCGTAAACTTCCCTTTTATTAAGAACCCAAATAGTTAAACGGAAGGCACTCCGGCTGCTTACAAAACCAGCCAACTTGTATGGCGTAAACCTGAAAGAAAAGAATTCAATTTTAAGCTAAATCTAAGCTGTTAAGTTAGCCAAAGGCTAAGTAGAAATAGTTAACGTGCAAGTTGGCTGAAATCTACTCCGGCGTGACAAGCACTGTCCGCAAGAATTAAGAAACGCCGAAAGCAGAATGCTAACGTAGAATATCAACTAGTAACGTGGCATTCAGCAGGCGTAACACACTCTATCTAACCAAAGTAAAACCTACCTTTAAAGACTTTCTTTCTACCTCATTTAGATATGCGGGAGCTAAAATTTGCGGTCTGGCAGGAAAATCAGAAGCAAGATTACAGATTATGAATATAACTGGTTAATTTATATAAATAGCTTAAAAGTTAAAAAGACGAAAGAAAAGATGGTTCAGATTTTAACAATCACCCAGAAGGATTCTTCTGAAGCTTAATACGATTTATCAATATAGATTATTCATAGAAATGGCTCAGGTGAAATAACGGGACATTTTGCAGGATAGCAGATGTATAGGCATTTAAACTAACATGGGAATGTTATATGTAATCTGCATGTTTAAAATTTTAAAAAATATGTAAATTTAATAACAATATTTAATGTTTTAATTAGCTATATCTTGAATTAAATGCATTTTTTTAATCCATCAGATTAAAAAGTAAAAAAAATATATTCTTAGGAACTTCATCTATTGTTTTAAATAGTTTAGTTTGTTAAACAGACAGATTTAATATGAAAGATTAATATCTTACGTTTTTCTGAATGGCAACAGACACGAATGAAAAGTGAAACAATGCAAAATCGTCTTTCAAGATTCGTAGGGATTTGGGGCTAAAAAGGGTGTTGTGTAGTTCATAGTGTTAAGAAAACTGAACATTGATGAATGAACTGAGAAAAGACTGAAAAAGTAGAAAAGTATATGGCAAGATTTAGCAGTATCAAGAACTCTAAAAGATACACTGCTTTTAAATATTTTCTGAATTTATTGCTGCCGTTTATGTTATACGAGGAACTTATATTTAATAACAAACTGAAAGACACAAACAAAAATCTGTTAACAGGAGCGAGTCCAAGAGCAGACTGATAAACTTCGAGCTCAGCGAGAGTATAAGAAATTCGGAATAAACTCTCTGGTGCGACGTTGAAATCTTAATCCTTTCAGATTTTCTTTTCTGTTCTCCACCACCTTCTTTATATTCAAAGAATGATTATTTCTTTGCGGTGTAAATGCTTAAAATCACGATGTACTTTCATATGAGGAAAGCACCTTTTATGCTTAATAAAAAAAGCTTTAATGCAATTATAATTTAATAATATAAACCACTCAAGCCACTCTCGTTTAAAATCCCGACGTGTTTGAAAGAAGCAAGCAATGTAACTTTAAGAAAATGCCTTCCTTCCCCAACTATTCCTTAATTATATCACTCATCAAAAATTAAATAAATATTGCATAAGACAACGCAACAAAACTGGTGTAAATGTACACAGGCGCAAGAAAAAAACCTTAACTTACTTTCGCAATTAGACGTCAGAAGTGAAGTGTCTTTCTTAGTTAAGACTATTAACCAATCTTGCAATGCTTCTTAAGAATTTCTTTTTCTCTCTACTCTCTTGTTGTGTCCTAGAAAATAAAACGCTTGAATTTCGCTTCCGGTAGCGATGACAGTCTTCTTGAGCCATCATGTTTGAAGGTAGAAATATGCCTATGACGTTCGCTTTTGCAATAGAGTAAAAGTATTACTCAAGATAGTTATTTGTAATTGATTTACGCTGCCAAATAAGCATTTTTACGCTACTAAAACGTAGCAGTTATTGCTACTCACCTCAAATTTTGATGTGAATTCTATTTGATAAATGATTTTACCGTCGCTTTTGCCGTTATCTCCATACGTACTTCACCTATGTTTTTGAAGAATTATATTGTTACGTTCTTTACTTCAAGGTTCGTGGATTTGGAGTGAATAACGACGGCGACACTTGATGAAGTATCAAAACACACTTTATTGGCCAGTATTTTACAAGACAGCTCCAAAATGACGCTTACAGTCGTCGAAGAACTACTATAAACACGCTGAGACAATCAGCGACACAGTCTTCAGACTATCAGGCTGTAACGGTGCAGACAGCTTTATAGCAAAGCACAGAGTACAGCTCCCGACTCTGCTCAGTCATTCTCGGAACTCCACGTACTCTCGAGACTGACTCTCCACGCTAGAACTCGCGATGCACTCGACGATACGCTAGAGTACAGCTCCCGACTCGGTTCAGTCGTTCCCCGGAGCTCAACACACTCTAAGATATAACTCGACGATGCACTATCTCGCGATGCACTAAGAAACGCTCTAGATGTACTCGAGGACCAACTAGACACTCGCTTACTGACTGACTATCAGCACGCTAGACGAAACGCCAACCAAAGCTGTATGTAAGTAAAGCGTCGACACTTCAATGAGAGAAATTGCGCTTCGAAACGACCGCAGCGCTCGTAGCTGTGGCGATGTGGAAACACAATCAGTAAAACTGCGCATGCTCCTTTTCTTGGTTGTTTTGATTCTGGTCATTGGTTGTTTTGATTTGGTTGTTTGTTTGATTCTACCGAAATCTTGTTAGCTTCTAATGTGCTTTGGTTGTGTTATTTATAACTTATTAATTTTGTACTTTTTAATTACAAAAGGCTCTTTTCAGAACCAATTTTTTTTTAAATTTTCGCTAATGGCGTATCGATACTGCGAATTAAGGATTGCAAGAGTAAGATTTCGTCGAAATCTGATGGAATACATTTCTACACGTTTCCTTGAGACGATGCGTACTTAAGGAAGTAATAAAGAACAGTTTTAGGATATGTATTGTTGAAATTAAAGGTAAAAAAATCTGATAATTAAGAGAATTATTCCCCTATATTTTATAATAACACAGGTACAAGTTTTAAATAATATTTTAAAAAATCTTTTTTTTATTCCCTTTCAGAAATATTCAGAGAAAGTTATGTACTATTTAATGTATTTCACTATTAAAATAAAAAGAGCGCTAATTTGAAATGGACCGAATTGACATTTCAATATTAAAATAAAAAGAGCGCTATTTTGAAATGGACCGAATTGAGCATTAACTACAAATTGACTTTGATTTTTTTTTTCATTTAAAAGATGCCTCTGAAGCTAAAAAATCATGTCATATTTGAGAAAGTATTTTAGGTAGAAGCTCTGTAAGTGGAGAAGAAATAATGCATAATTTTAATGTTAATGACAATAAACTTTTCTTTAAAATATATTCTTTTTGTATACTTAGGACTCTGAAATACTGTACAAATAAAAAATATATACATTTATATATATAATTACGACGCAATTGCAAAATATTTACATCCAATCGTGTCAAAACCCATTGAGGCCTCTCCACCTTACTTCCAAAATCCATGACGTCACTGCAGGGAAGAGATTTAGTTTACATCGCCACCACTGCAGTGGATTGGCGCTGCAATTTGGCGTCAGGTTATAGTATGGGAGTGCCGACGCTTTACTTACATACAGCTTTGACGCCAACTACCTCTCCGCGTACCAGCAGGGTTTATATAGCTTTTGGCTTGTATTCGAGAACGTTCTGGGCTAAACCAGGAAGAATTCCTTCTAGAAGGTTCTCCATGCGTCTATAGCATATCGCCAATTTTGTCGCCAAATGGGCGATTTCTCGGCAGATGTGACAACCCTGCCTTTCCTTACCATTTTATGGCAACCCTAAACCTGCTTTGCGGAGAAGCTATCTTACCGCGCCTGGACATTTCGTAAAAGTATGATAGCCATTAACTTTGATTACGGCGCACCTCAAAAACGTTCATCCTAAGAATTTTATTATTCCCAGTATAAAAAGGGCAAATCAGGAAATTAAAAAGGAAAATTAAGGGAATTAATTTTAAATTAAATTTAAAATTTTATTTTCCATAGTGATATAATATGGAAGAATTGTTTTAATTTTTTTTCCCTGAAGAGTTTTTATGATCTTCAAAAATAAAGACTTCCGTTTTATTAATATTACGTTTTATTAATCTTTATTTAACATTAATTAAATAAGGATTTACGTTATAATTATTATATTTAATTAATACATTTCATTAATTACTTTTGGATCACTTTTGAGAATTTTGTTTTAACATCCAAGAAAACTCATCACAGAGACCATTGTTACTTTTAATTTGTTTTTGTGTTAATAGTTACAAAGAAGTGGTATGGGAAGCGCTTTTTTTCGAAGGATATTTGCCGTTTATATAATGTGACTGATAATATGTATCTGCTTCATAGTATGAAATGTACACAGTCCAGTCACATTAATGTGACCACCACGTACTTTCCATGTCAGAGTTAAATAACCAATCACAGAAGGCAGGTGGCAGCACAGTGCAGTTGAGCGTATATAAAGGGTGTGTGAGGGCTTCGAAAAACATTTCAATCGTTGGCGTAATGCAGAAACGAAGCGATTTATCCGACTTCCAAAAGGGCATGATCATTGGCTTTCGGGCCAAGGGTGGAAGCATTTCCGAAACGGCTGAGTTTGTGAACTGTTCGCGTGCCGCCGTGGTAAAAGTGTACCGTGCATGGCAAAATGGGACTGTCCAAAATCAGCGACGTGGCAAATGTGGTGCACCACGGGCCATAGATGACAGAGGCGAACGACGGTTGCGGAGATGCGTTCGGGCAGATAGACGGGCTACCGTTGAGCAACTGACCACCAAAATGAACCAAGGGGCTACCAAAAGTGTCTCCCAAAGTACTATTCAGCGAACATTGCTGCGTCTGGACCTGCGAAGCAGACGCCTGGTTCGTGCACCTATGCTGACTGCTGTTCATCGACGGCGAAGGCTAGAATTTGCACGCCAGTACAGCAGCTGGACGTCCACTGAGTGGCGACAGGTTGCGTTTTCGGATGAATCGCGTTTTATGCTCCATCGGACAAATGGACGTTGGCGTATAAGGCGTGAAACCTCTGAAAGGAACCACCCTGCAACCATTGCCGGAACGGTCCAAGCTGGAGGCGGGAGCATTATGGTCTGGGGAATGTTTTCCTGGCATTCTCTAGGTTCACTGATCATTGTGGAAGGCACAATGGATCAATACAAGTACGCATCTGTCCTTGCGGACCATGTTCACCCCTACATGCGCATTGTTTTTCCTCAGGATGATGGCATCTTCCAGCAGGACAATGCGAGGTGCCATACAGCTGCCAGTGTACGTGCGTGGTTCGAAGAGCACCAGGATGAGTTTACCGTCCTCCCCTGGCCAGCAAACTCACCTGACTTAAACCCAATCGAGCATCTGTGGGACCATCTCGATCGAGTTGTTCGCGCCATGGATCCTCAACCGCGTAATCTAGCGCAGCTGGCCACGGCATTAGAGTCGGCATGGCTCAACATCCCAGAGAACACCTTCAGGGACCTATGTGACTCTCTTCCTGCACGTCTCGCAGCAGTCCGCTCTGCGAAAGGTGGTTATTCTGGCTTTTGACAGATGGTCACATTAATGTGACTGGACTGTGTATATTTAAGAGTAATTTTGACTTATTAAAACTCGGTTAACTGCATGTTTTATTTTGTTTCGGCCACGAATACTAGATATAAAAAATCTGATGTGGACACAACATGACTTTCTTGTATGGCCTTTTAAATTACACACATTTTTGCTGCACTTCATTTAAATTTATTTCCTCGAATTTCATTAGAGATATATTTCTCATTCAATAAACTCAGTTACTCTCCTCGCGGCAAAGCAAAAATACATAAAAACTCAAAACATCTTCATTAAAAATTGAAAAAAGTAGAAAAACATAAATCACCAAATACAGTTAAAATAGTTAACAAATAATTTTTACAATTAAAATTAGAGTTTCTACGCAAAAACAAGAAATTCGTCCAGCGTGCAAGGAGGCAGATTTTTCAGTGCACAAAACTGAAAGTTTACTTTTGATCTCACTCGGCAAAAAAAAAACATTAAAGGTGCAGAAACTGACTTAATTCACTATCCTGCTGAGTTTCAAATGTGAACAAATGGCGGTTCGTTAGGCTTAAATCGCCACTTAAACTTTTAAATTGTTGAAAATTCTACAACTATTACATGCAGGTTAAATAAAGGCATAAGAACCTTAATCGGAACTTAAAAACCCCATAATCACTTTTAAAGCAAAAAATGCACACTTTACTAACATATACGAATAAAAAAACTAAGCTCACCAAACCGGGTATCAGAGTGGGGCTTATATATATACAGATATATACGATTGGCGCAGCCGATTGCAAGGCAAAAGGGAGGTGCACAACTACATGTTATAGCAGTCCCATGCACAAAATTTCAATGTTCTACGGCTACTCGTTCTTGAGTTATGCGAGATACATACATACGTCCGTACTTGCAGACGTCGGGGGAGGAGAAATCTCTTCTGAAATCATTTTCAGTCTGATTTTCAATCCTTTTTGGCAAAAACAAATAATTTTTCGGAAATAAAATTAGCTTGCGGCCCAATGTCCAACAAGGCTTATGTTGGCACATTATTCAATAGAATCTGTATAACAGGTAAGGCCAAATTTTTTATTAATACCGTGCTTAACTTTACTTTCGAGGAATTTTTATCTGAGCGGGCTGACTGCACCCTACTTTCAGCAACCCGGCCTAGTTTAACTGCTGCTTTATCGCCCCCTGTTTAGAATCTTGCGGCTTAATTTAGCGATCGCTTTTCTTCTTATCTTGATATTTATTCCTGCCGTCTAAGTCCCCGTTTGTTCTGAATTCCTCCTAGAAAACTGTCCGCTTAACCTTTGGTCATAATCTCTTGTATGCTTACTTTCTGAAACCCGCGAACTTTCAAATTTTATTGCCAACTCCAACAGTTGTTTTAAGGTGCTGGTATTTCTCAGTTCGATGAAATCTTGGATCTGCGACAATAGTCAGGGCAAAATAATCTGAACTATCTCCGCACAGGGCCTTTTCCCGTACTACAAATTAGTAATTCGGAGCTTACGTAAAATGAATTCAGTTAACTCGTAAACTTTAAATTGATACTCTCCATACAATTCGGCTTCGAGTTTCGCTCTATCTTTGGCGACGGGGAACGCTTTTATGAGAGCATTTTTGAAATTTTCAAACCTGTATGAATCACTGCCTATTTCACCCAGTAGGAATTTTCCGATTCCTTTAAACCAGCTTAGTGCTTGCCCTTGTCAATCAGTCATCGCTATCGTTATCTTTTGAACTTCTAGGACGGGGTACAGTACAAAATGGTGGTTCAACTGTTCTAGGAAGCTGGTGACTGATGTTTTTCCGTCAAATGTCACTGCGGGTTTCATGAAGCCTCGCATTGTTTCAACGAAGAAGCCAAACCCTTCCATTATATTTCCGGTGGAGTTTGCTATGTAGATGGGGTCTCAAGTGTAGCATTCTTTTCAGCCATGAGTTCCGATTTCGTTGGGCGCCAGTTGTAAGATCGGACTTTTTTAACTCTCATACAGTCAACGTGATCTTACGAAGAAACCTGCCGACTTCTCGCACAGGCGTAAATGAATAAACTACAAGATTCGTCCATTTAAAAACTCATATCACTTAACTTTAAGTTTCCATCCTCCCGAGGAAATACGAGGAGAAAATGAGATGTTAATGATGGGTACAAAAGTTAAAATAATTTGTTATGTAAAATGAGAAAAATAATACCAGCTCACCTGTACAACCGATTCTTAACCTAGTCATCTTAAAGTATCTGAGTCATAAAAATTTACTTCCTGTTGCCCAAGGCTGATATGCATCTATTGCTTGCCCAGAAAAGTATTATCACCAGCATGCACCACAGGAAAGAAAACGTTTAAAGAAATGTAAGGCTTTAAGCAAGACTCAGCTGTGAAAACTTGGATCTCGTCATCCATTGACTACCGCTAACCTTACATAAAGAGCAGTCAGGTACCTGAACATTATTCCAAATCAGATGCATCTTTTCACTCAAGAACATTGCACTATGAAAGTACTTCCTCTAAGTAATACAGCATATCACAAAGTTCGGATTATTTCACATAACCTGAGAAAAAATGGCAGGTCGTCCCATTTCCAAATTTAAGATATCATTCTAGTCCAATATTTTCAATATGTGCCAGAGCTACGAAATTCAATCCAGGAAATCAGAATCTGTCAATGCCAGAACAACAGATTTTATCCATGAATTTAAGAAACTTAAAGCCCTGCTGGTAATATATTAGCATCTGATTCTACAGATACTACTACTGTAGTACTTTCAAAGTTCAGTGTCATAAAATTTCCATGAAAAGGAACTACGGTGTGAAAAATTCTTTTGCAATCTTTAAAGTCTTACAAATGTAACAGCTATTTCAAAGCAATTGTGTGAAATACAAATATTAAACGTAGAATCTGTTCCTTGTATTTGTACCTTTTTTGTGGCTTTGTATGATGTTCAGTTGTGCTGGTAGAATTGTTTTCCAATGAATTTGTAAGATTTATCCGAAGTTTTTAACTATCCTCAGTTTATTATCCTAAGTTTTTAAACTTATCTTAAGTTTTTTTATCCATCTTTAGTTAAAGCTACTTTCTGTCCATCCTAATTTCAGCTTACAATTTCCTACCAGAATATGTTTTTAGAATCGCGTTTAATGCAAGTGAGTAAGAGTGTTATTTAAGTGAAGTTCCCCTGACTTCGAGAGAGAGCCTCAGAGTTTCTGACTAGCGCGCGTGTGCCTTTTGGCTGCGAATCTCTAAGCTGTTACTGCGCTTGGCTGTATTACAGGCCCTTGATAGCTTCGAGAACTTACTCGATATTTAGGGGCCACCTACTTAGGATTTTGATAGCTTCGGCTATATCTCTTTAGTTAAGCATTAGTTAAGTCATATTTCTTATTATTTTTAGTTCAAGGTCTAGGTGGAGACAAGCGCCTGGCCCCAGCCACCACCCCAAGCTCTTATTGGACACGACTTATGATGTCATATAGTGACGAAATGAATTCTCCGCGGCATTTTTGCGCGCCAAAAGCTTGAGGCCCAGCTCCACAAATTCACATTTATACATAACCAAGAACAAAGCAGTATAAGTTCACCTAACATAAACGAAACAGATAATGAAATCTCTTCAACCTGACGTCATAAACGGCAACCAATAAGAACAGGGGTGGTGGCTGGGGCCAGGCGCTTGTTAGGTGGAGGCTTTGCTGTATGCCCTGAGAAAGGCGTCATCTGTTAATTCTTATTTTGAGCAATAACTGATAATTAACCCTTCTCGAATTTACGACGCTGTTCCTGAACTAAAGCGAATATTCGCTTAGCTCTTCATTAGGTTCCTCTATATTTAGTTGCTAGATAAAAAGGTGGAACCCCACAAATTAATTTTTAGCATAGTTAAAGTACGAGTATTTTGTATGAAACATATTGCGTTGTGAAAAAATTCAAGACTTCACAGAGTAAGCATTCAGAGCTGTAAGATTTACCAAATTTTATTAGCATAATGGTAAATCTGCATTAATCTCTCTAACCAAAGCCCACCAGCGACCGAGCTGAACACGAGTAGTTCAGCTCAAACACTGGTAGTTGGGTCCGTTGAACACTGATAGTTCGGTCCGGGTTTGAATCCCGACGAAAGGGCTAGCTCTGAATGGGCGTTTTCATTGTTTTCCCCGTGTGTGACATATATACGAGTCAGTTTCTCTTAGAAAGTCCTCCACTAGGCATCCCTTCCCATAGGCAAATAGCCTTCGAGTGCTTTGCCGTAGTCAAGTATACCAAGCCTGTCTAAATAGAACTGTACTTTATATTAATCAGAATATAATTTTAACTCTAATTATTTAATAAAATAACTTATTATATTTCGTCACCATATTTTTAACATTACTTCAAATCTCGTAGGAAATTTAATACTTAAAAGTAATGAAATATTGTACACATAAATTAAAGCAACAGAACTCATTTTCAAAAAAATCGGATTTATTTACAATAAAATGTTTATCTTTGCCATATAGCATGCGAAAGTCTCATATCTGCCATTTTTACATCTTCAAGCCGACTTCTAAACCGCTAGGTTCAATTTCGAATCTCAGAGAAGGATATTTGTAACCGTTGTGTAAATTCCTCGAGATGCAAGTCTCTTCTAATTGTTAGCAATAGAGAAGGAAAAATATGAGATCCACGCATGCCCAATATCCAGAATGTTATTGACGAAAAGCGGGATGGAGTTAGGAAAAGTCGTTCTGTCGTCTGGGCAAATTCACTTTGCCTTTTTCAATGGCCATACTCCCGAACTTCGGTTTTGATATATTCACAATGCCCTAATTGTAGCTATGGGACTAAATAATAAACTTTTGAATTATTAATAGAAATAAAAGTTCCAAAAGTCAGAAGCTGTTGTGTTTAAAAGATTTTTCGCCTTTCATTTAATTGGTTTTTACTTGCATTTATGTATCTGGAAGAATAAATTTACCAACTCATGGAATTAAAGATGGTCGTGCGCACTTTTTAATAGTTAATATTTATGCATAAAGCGCGTATTTTTTATGGAGATTTGTTTTTATCTGATAGTTTTGATTCTTGGCTATAGCTCTAGCTCCAATTTTCCACAAATGTTTCTTATCACCATCGTGCCAATTTTATTCCCACTCCTCTTGGGTCATTTTCCAAAGCCCGTTCAGTATTCCTTTTTTAATGGCCGGACGCTTTATTTAATAGCCATTAGCCTTGCACCACTACAAGGCCAGAAGTGGTGGAAATTTCATTATGAAAACACCAAATAGGTGGCCACCGTTGCCTACTATGAAGGGACGGAGAGTTACAACCATGATTTCTTTGGGATTCGAGCCCCGGCCTATCGCAACGACAATCAGGGTCACTAACCACTTTCTTTCTTTCTTTCTTTTTTGTTTGTTTGTTTGCATCTTGTAGCCAAGTTATTATTTACACAACATTTTCTTTTGTGGATAATAGTAAAATAGTATACATATTACTATGAACTTTCGAACTGCAATTTCTTGATCGCTTTTTGGATACTTGCGACACACTGTGCAGATTGCTATGGGCACACATAATGAGGTGTGCAAACTGCTAAGGACACGAAGTTATGATGTATCGAAGTGGACAAGTGTTTACGTGAACAACGAACTTAACAAAAGTGTACTTCGAATTTATCAAACGTTAACTCAGAATCCAGTTTATATGAGCATAGAATAATCTACACAACATTATAAACTTGGGCTACGGAACTATAAACTGCCTGAACTGATGTGACTGGCCTACTCTGTGGATAACTTCAACAATAGTATGGAAGCACATCATTAGGTGTGCAACAAATAAGAATACGAAGTTATGACGTATTGAAGTTGACAGAAGTTTAGAGATTGGTTAATATATAATATAAGTTCCACTCTCCGCAGCATAGATCCTATTCATGACAATGTAATGATTAATTGATTGCATATTTTTTTTTCATACGGATTATTATGTAAATATGACATTGCCAATTTAGCATTGTAATATTACTATTATTGATTACAAGAATGTCGACGGCGGTGGATGGTAGATTCTTTTCCGTCGGATGGACATAACTATGATTGGTGAAGGACCTTAGGTCGGAGGTCCATGTGACGGCGTTTCGGTCACTAACCACTATATCAGCTAGGCGGCCCGTTCTGTATTCTTCGATAACATTTTCGTAAGGCTCGTCTTGATAAACGGAAAGCACAAACGTCCATAGAAGAAGCATCAGGTGATTTTGCAGATATTTCAGTAGATGGGAGGCGTAAGTTTCTGATTCTTTCTCTCAGTTAGCGGCAGCTGACTTAGACATATAGCTAGAGGCTTTGTCATATGAAGCTGGACTTTTTTGATGTCCTCTGCATATAAGATTCTGCTGATGAATGATTTTAGCCTTGATTAAGACATTTGGACATTTTTTCCTTTTAATTTACTGCTGTAACAAAATCCTGCAACTATCATGAATCTCGCTGGAAAAGTTTTTGAGCCACGGTTCGTACACATTTCTGCACGTGTAAATTAAAAACTTTTAAGGGCCTTTAAAGGCCATTAATGAAAAACATTAAGGACCTATCAGCAGAGGAAATTTATTAAACCAAAGCAATGATCGATACCCGAACTTTATTTTTGTAATACCATTCTAAGAATAAAATAAATCTCTAAGTAGGATACATTATTATTAAACATAATCTAATACTTACAAAGTACTCGTGTAATTTATGATTGTGATTCTGAAACGTTGTTAGGATAATTACACAAAAAAAGGCTACAAAATGTATATGTTTCGTAGCAACAGTTCACAACAAAACATTTATGCGTGTC
This sequence comes from Stegodyphus mimosarum, assembly GCA_000611955.2. Lineage (NCBI taxonomy): Eukaryota > Metazoa > Arthropoda > Arachnida > Araneae > Eresidae > Stegodyphus > Stegodyphus mimosarum. Next base: position 258,017 of record KK116605.1, read on the forward strand.
CTTCTAATTTAAAAATTTTCCAGATATTTTAGCTAATTTACATCATTTGTTTTGTAGCATCAAGTTCATTTATTTCAGTAAACAAATCAAAGTTCCTATGAGTTTCTGCTTCATCCCCTAATATGTTAATGCTTTAATAATACACTTTTGAAGAGTAATTTTCTTCGTGTAGTCAAATCCTTTCTTAATAAGTGTTCTCTCCATTTTAGGATTTCAGATTTAATTGAAAATTTCTGTTTTTCTAAAGAAGTGCGTGCGTGTATTTAGAATGTATAGAAGATGCTAACTTTTTTTGTTTAATAATATATATATTGAGAATAAATGTAAAACGATAAAAGGTCAGAACTGGCGCCAGAGTCATTGTGGCAGAATTTTAAATAATAACAAAGCACTAAACAACAAAATGTAAAGATTAGGGGTTTTTAGAATTTCAGACAGACACTGAGCAGGAGACTAACTCAAGGCCTATAGAGATTGCACCAGGTGGCAAAATGTCTAGCCCTGTGTACGGTACAGTTATACGGTATTTTATCTGCCTTCTTCGTCTGCCTTCGTAGTGTAGTGGTCAGCACGCTCGACGCGTAACGCAGAGGTCCGTGGTACGATTCCCGGGGAAGCTTTGCTCGTTTTTTATCTCTCCTGCTTCTAAATAACCTAATGACTCTACACAATGAGACATATACGACAAATCTTTCAAATTGTCAGGTAACATGGTAACTATGTTAAAAAATAGAAGAGAGCTGTACCTTTCAGATGTATATAAAAAATTTATTGTGTCTGTATCGAGTTTTTATTTACAATGAAATGGAGGTTAGTTTCCGAATTGCCCTCGTATTTTATGAACTCTTGATTTTCAATAAAGAGTAATTTCGAAATGTTGATGTTTTAATAGAAGTACCATCTGGTGCCCAAAACATATTAATAAGTAGGAAAGAATTCAAATGATAACCCGTCAAATACATATTTATTAATGAATCACCAAAAAACTATTCCTCGAACATTTTAATTAACACTCAAAATGGCAATCGCAAAAAAAAAAACAGACAGAAATGTCAGATGAATAAAATTAAGGTGACCAAAATCATTGACTTTTAGGGACAAACAATCGTTTCCAAAAAAACCGAAGGTCTTTGAAATACTTTTAAGGACCCTACGAACACTGTTTCAGCATTGATGACGCCATTTCATACGATCATTTTCCTTAGCTGAGGATAGAAAATTGATCTCTTTTTTTTAATACGGCACTTAAATATAAATTTTCACTTTTTAGCAGCTGTATATTCAAATCTTTAGGAAAAATTTTACTTATAATGCCAGAAGGCATCCGCAGTTCCGATGTAGTGGATCTTCGAATCGGTGAATCATCTTTCAGGTTCAGAAACTTCATTTTCTCGATATTTTCTCGCGTTCGAACAGTCTTAGTATGCGTTTTCGTGGTCATTTTTTTAATTTTTACTTTCAGATAAACCCTTCTTCTATTTTATATTTACTGAATTACAAATGTTTTTTTTTAAATGCAATAACCTCAATTTTTACACCGCTTTACAATTTGCTGATACGATTATTTTCGCTCGAAAACCGTATTTTCGTAACCTTCGAGCCGTCTTTCATTTTTAGTAGCCATTTCCAAAATAAATCTCTTATTCTGCATACAAATCAAAACAAAACAATAGCAGGAGATTACATTAAAAATACCAAATCTTTTAGAAAATCGTTTTCATGAACGATCTTCAGAATTTTCTTTCAACCGAATGAATTTCAGTTTGTAAAACTTGAAACTGAGATATGACACTTAATCTTTAAATGTCACAAATTTCATGAAAAATCCTAAAATAGATTTCAAATTTCTGTTACAGGTTACATCTCTTTTGTTAACAAACAGTGGAATGTTTATGACAAATACTTTTAAACGTCGTCATCTACTGACTATTTTTGCTCAGTTTTTTAAGTTATTTAAATTCTTTAAGGGCAATTAAATGAAGAAGTTTTGTTGCTAAGAGCAGTTGAAGGAAATGGGAAGAAGATAATATTAAATAACTGCTGTAAATGTGACAGATTAATGCGCGTATGCTGATTTTGAGAAACCACACGTGCGAGTGGATGCTAAAAAGATTTTCATAACTACCCATTATCATAAAAATGAACGCTTCTCTTAAATTTTTCCGAAGTTTCCTTTTCGGATGAGATAATCATTTGAGTCGTAAGCGGATATGCATAAAAGAACCAAAGACTTTAAACTGCTTCCCGGAGAATTTAAGCAAAGAACTAAGCTGTTAAGCTTCACACTGGACTTGAAATTGTGATGAAATTATGTTCTTAAGTATTTATTAATTACATTTAAAATTTTAAACCATTAGCTAAAATTTAATGGGCTTAATACTGTTTGCGTATATATTTTTGTTTAAATGGTCATGTTTAATAGTGTTTTGAGGCTTAATTTTTTTTGTAATTAATGGTATTGCTTAGTATTTATGTCTGTTTGCATAATATTCTGGAGTTGTAAGTCCCAGTTTAATTTCTGGTTAAATTTAAAGTTATTGCATTTTTAATTAGATAAACGCTTTGAGGAAAATTTAAAATATACATATTTTGTGATGTTATATCTAAACTCGTTATAGTTTAAAAGTAAAAGCTTATAATGCAGTAAAATTAATTCCATTTCCAGATCCTTTTAACAAGAATTGTTTGATTAAAGTAGAAAAATTCCATTATAAAAGTCAAACTTATATAATTCTCTCCAGTGTAGAAAATTAAAAAGTTTTTAAAAGCGATTCGCTTTTTTAATAAATGCCAAAATTAACCACTAAGCAATCACAAATTGCTTAAGTAATTATTACAATTAAATTTGAGTAACCGATTTTTCGAACAACAAAATTTTAGAAACCAATTCTGTCAAACAGGTAATTCTGTAAAACCATCCAAATTCAATCACTGTCTGTATGAGAATTAATTTCTGTGCAGCAATCTGCAAAAATTTAATATAGAAATATTGATTCAGATCCTACTTTACGACACTCGCAGCATTACAGTCAAAAATTGATCCAAGTGCAACGGAACGCTGAAGACGCTTTTGAACCTCGATGTTAATTGACTGTTATAGTTATTAACTTAAAAATTAATTTAATATGTACCTTTACGGCCAAAAAAAAACTAATGAATCATATTTAAAATAATGACTGCATTTTAAAGTTAAATTGAAATTTGGACAATCTCACGTTAACAACAGCAATTATATCTGTCTAGATCAAGTCATACAAAGAACAAAAAATATGCTGTTGACTGCCTGAATATTACTAAAATATAAATTAGTTACTAAAAAATATTACTAAAATACAAAAATAAACAGCAGTCTAAAACCATCACTTCTTCGAAGACATCTTGAATCAAAACATTTGAACACAAGGATAAACCTGTCGACTATTTTAAAAGAAAATTCGCAAATAATGGAAAACACAGTGTCTGTTTTTTTCCTGTTAGCTTCAAACGAAGATAGCAAAATGGCCTTTGAGGTGTCATTTGGAGTAAATTATACACTACCCGACATTAAAAATGCACCACCAAGAAAGATTGGCCAGAAAGTGTTGAAACTCGGCAAACAGAGAGAGCAAATACTTTTAAATAACTGTTTTAATACACTGTTTGCCGCACAGAGGAGTACCAGATTAGTTTTTATTAATGCTTATACTTAGATGTTTTACGATTTTATTTCTGTTTCTACTTATAAACTATTATGTAACATGCAAAATTATTGCTGTGCAAAATTTTACTGTTTTCTGACATGTTACTAACGACTACACAAAGGACTTGGAAGAAAATAAGGGTTGTAAACTACTACTCTAAGACATGTGGTTCGTCCTTGATTCTGATGTGAGTATGTTCTTTCACAGATTACAATTTGCAACTACAGTAGAGAGTGTGAGGGAAATTTTTTTTGAAGAAAACTGTGGTTGAGATCATTATTAAACTTCGACAAGTTTTTGAGGATGAAGAAATTACAGATCTGCCAATGGCTTTCCCGTTGCGAAGTTTTGACACGCTTCTTTGAATTGAAGTCTGAAATTTACCCATTTTACCCGCTCTTGTATTACTTGTATTGCTTTTTTCACCCACTCTTGTATATTCAACATTCTTTAGTTGCAAAAGCTTACATACTTATCTAATACCTTTTGCAAATTAAATTAATTAAATTTGCAAAAATTTGACATGCAATGGTTTAAAAAGTAATGACGTGTCAGCCGAAGACCTAAAAAATACCTGAACTTCTGAGCAAGATGGGAAAAATTTCGAAAACGTTCGAACAAGCCGTTAGTGAAATTTCCTTAGGCAGTTAAACAAGTTTATGAGGGAATAAGTATTAAGATTAAGAAGGAATAAGTATTAAAGATATGCGTGTCCATTAAATTTTCGCCTTTGACACCCATAAAGAAGCAGAAAGGATTCAAACAGTCCACTTGAATGCTAACCGCGACTTGAAAAAAAGAATTGCGAAATGACCAAAATGTTCTTGCAAAAATTGTGCCTAGAGATGATTCTAATATTATGAGCCAGAAACCAAACAAAAGATTAAGCTGGTAAAATGCGAAAGAGACTATCAGAATTGCGGTTTGATTGATTACTTGAGTGATGGCAATGTTTCGGCGTTATGACTCTGTTTCTTCGAAAGCTCTTGGAGTAGAGTAGCATTGTGCTATCCCCTTACTATTGATAAAATGCAACAAAATGCAATAATTGCATTGAATAGTATTCTATTTCAAGATTTCTGAACCTGTGTTTATCACTGGAAAGAAAATAGTCAATGCCTTGAATCATAGGAAGAATATTTTGAAGGGAATAAAATACGTAAATTCAATACTCTTGCTTAAAAGTATTCTCATTATTTTTGCATAAATATTAATCAATAATTTAAACATAATAATGCTATATATGTAAAGTATGAGATGTACAAAAAAAAATGGCACAGTTCTATATTTCCCGTTCTACTGGGCCGATATTTACATTTATATTGCATTGTTTATGATCGTGTGTGATAGAATTAGTTATAGAAATGATCAAGTTTCTGATCTGTAATGCTTTTAGTGTGAGTGAAGCAGTGAAACAAAAGATGATTGGTTGATTTGGCTATCAGTTGATACATTTGCTATGTTCAAGAACATTTTTACCAACAATTGACCAATCAAATATTAGAATCCTAATCATTATATATATATATATACCTGGGATCAATCAAACCTTTTACACTCTTCCTGCGACTAAACGCGACTAGGAGCTGCATCCTAATGGAAACCCTCATATTGGGCAGGAGGAGGATGCGCAGCTGACCCGGTTATAAGACCGTCTAAATCAACTTAAGGAGCTTCCTAAAAATCACTTATGTCTGGAGATCCGGGCACCACTGCAGATCTTAGCCACAGACGTTAATGCTCCAAACAACCCCCACCCACTTGCCGGGCCCGAGGTGTCACCAATCCCTGTTCTCGACATTTGATGATTGGCGTGACCTGATCACCAGGAGATTTGACTGGTCCTCTAGCCCTAGCACTAGTCCCTATGACATAATCAAAACCCGCACGTTTCCACGAAACCTGCGTAGCTAGGTTACCATTTTTACTTACTTAACAGACTTGAATGCCAAACAGTAATTGATTATCGCTCAGATTGGACTCGCGTGATCCTTCAGAAGCAGAATGTTTCGTCTGATTGGTTGTTCTCTACCCGGGACAGAGTGCAGACGGAACATTTTCGGCGCAGTTTCAAAGTATCCCGGGACATCGTTTCCGTAGCTAGGCGGGACTTCGCTTCCAGCGGAATTGTTTTTTTTTTATGAATCCTCCCATTTAGACCAATGCTATCAGAATCTCGTTTCTCAGAAAAGTCCCATCTAGCGGGGACCGTCGCTAGATGAGATAACCCCTAAAATGCTCCCGTTAGTAGTATGCGGGCAGCGAGTCACATCAGCACATTACCTAGCAAACTCAATGCCGTTCCACACCGAGCTACAGAACCATCTGTCCTATGACTTGTGCTAATCACCTAACTGGACCTATGGTTTTACCCAACTTATTTTCCAGCCGGTGGTGGAACCGCCAAACTCAAAGATTGTATAGCCCCGTACAGATCCTAGCCAGTAGCTTCATAGAACTCTCTTCGTCGATCCCACGGGGGAAAATATACCAGGGATGTCAAACTGGCGGTTTGCGGACTGTATGCTGCCCTCGAAGCAGTTTTCTGCAGCAGCCCTCGAAGTCATTTCAACAAGCGTTTGTTGAAAATACGCTGTTAGAAAGATTTCAAGATTTTAGTTAGTTTGAAGTTCGAATTCATATAATTCTCATTTCCATTAAAAACGAATTTGAACAATGGAAGAGAAAAACCTATGAATGTAGTTAATTAATTTATAATGTGGTTTAAATCTTCTACAAAGATTTCGAGGTACAGGTTTCATTAATTTTTATTCTTATTTGTCAAAAAACGAATAAGCTGAGTTACGAATTTTTGCACTAAGAGTTATCAATTTATTTTCGAATACAGTTATACGTGAACAGCTTTCTTTCACAGTTGAAACTGATGTGAAAAGAACCCGACTTACAGATTTGCATCTATTATCCGGTAATCTAGGTAATCTAGATAATTTCCAGTAATTTCTCTCCCAGGATACAAGCTTTATCAGATTCTAATACCATCAAGTGTCAATCTGTAGTAAGAAGTGAAGAGTTTGTAATTATTTGCCTATATACCTCAACCTCTCGAATACGCGTCGAGTGTGCTACCATTACACCACGAAAGCGTGCAGAAAGAGGGAGAAAATACCGTGTAAGTATACAAATATTCATAACGAAATGAATTAATAGGAAAATGGGAAAACGAAGTTGTCCAACTTCATCGTTAATTTTTTCACTATCTTATGTTTTTTACACAAAACATTAAATTTTGTTCGACATTTCCATAGCAGCTTACATTAAAAAAAAATAAGCTGCTGTTTTTTAATTTCCTCTTTTAACCCTTTTTAACGTTTATATAACCCACTTTCTGCGGTAAAGAAAAATATTTCTCATTGTTTTTAATTTTTAATCAGTTTTCGCTCTTAGTTTGAATAAAATAGTCCTTTATCTACCAAAAGATAACTAAATTTATATATTCCGCAGAAAACTGCAAATCCAACTCAATATTCTTTCAAAAACCTTTATTAAGAAAGAATGATAAAAGAAAAGTTATGCAGCTGAAGATTTTCCTTGAATGCAGGGAAAAGATAAATTTTTGTTTTCAACAGAAGACTTTCGAAACTCATAATGAATAATATCTTTTGTACATTCTTGATAAAAGAAAATCGCTTCTTCCGTTGATAAAAAAAACTTATATTGTCTCGAAAATTCTTTATTAATATAATATTACAGAAAAGGCTAAAATAAATATAAATCTTGGCACTATAAAGAATGATGGGAAAGTATTCTCTCACGATTTCATTGATCTCGCGCACATTTTTTAATATCAAGAGCAGAAAATAAGCGCTTTTATTAAGAAGGATTTTCTCAAACATAAACTCGTTGCTAGGCAACGTAATGATAGTACAGCACAGAATTATTTTACTTCGTTATTCTTTCCTCTGTTATTACATTCTTCAATTAATTTTCTAGCTAGAAGCGCAGCAAGTATAAAAAAACTGTTGCATTTATCTGATCAAAGTAGTGCATAAGTATATATTTCAGAAAAATAATGCTTTTTAGAGTAGTACAGGGTCTGTACTCAAAGTAACAAGCCTCATTTTTTTCTCTCATAATTTATTGATCGTACACATACAAAAACTGAATATTCCTCAAAGTACGTACCTTTTGCAGCAATACACTTTTGCCAGCGCGATGCGCATGCTGTATACGCCTTTTGAAAGTCCTCGGCCGGTATGTCCTTAAGAAGAGTCGTCGTGGTTGCTTGGATGTTTTCCACAGTGCCCAGATGATGTCCTTGTTCCTTAAGCACCGTTTCAATCGAGGGAAAAAAAGAAGTCCGCCGGGGTTAGGTCGGGACTGTATGGTGGGTGGGGAAACGTTGCTATGCCGATTCGGCTCAGGTAGGACGTTACAACAAAGGCGTTGTGAGAGGGCGCATTGTCATGATGCAGTTTCCATGACTCTCGGAATTCCTTTCGGACTCCGGTGACCTTGCTCTAATGTTGCTAAACTTTTCTCTAACGTTTTCTCCATCGTGAGTATAACAAGGTATGTACTCAGTGGCTCACGCCGCAGCAAAGCACGAAGGTGACTAACCCCGATACCGCTGGAAAGCTTAAGGTCCCTCCCACTCCTTTTCAACGGTAGCACCGCTCGGCGCTGTACAGTCGCTTCACAGTCAAGTGGGGCTCGTTACTTCCCGAACAAACCCTGTACTTTGCTTTGCATTATTCTTCTACATTTAAAAGATTTAGAATGCTAATGGTCAAAATTGTGTTCATATGCGCAAAATATTTATTTTTTCAAAGACTTTTGAATAAAACTGGCTATAATTATTGAGTATAATTCATTGCAGCCTCCAGACACACAAATGCACAAGAAATATTGTGTGTATGCCTATACTCAAAACTATAACATGAAACAAATAAAGTAATGTATAGAGAGATTCTTGGAAAAATTTATTCTTTGGCAACGAAAGCAAAACTTTTTATACAAATAGGAAATGCAGTGTTCCCTAACAGTCACACGTATTATTTCACATGGCCATTTCGTTAAAAGATTGAAAACATACATTCCACTCCTCAGCCAATAGTGTAATGATTGGGGAACTGGGGAGATTTCACCATGAAACGCTTTTTCCAAAATTCCTTCAAGAAACTTTTTACCTTGCAGTAGTTCTTCCGAAGCTTCTATGAGTTCTCTGGGGGAATACAAATCAGGAGATTTAGCTGGCCAGTTTATTCTATCCGAAGTTCCGTCAAGAAACGCTTTACATCAGTTCTTCCGAAGGTTTCATGAGTTCTCTGGGGGATACAAATTAGGAGATTTAGTCATCCACTTTATTCTATCCGAAGTTCCTTCAAGAAACATTTTACAACATTTTTCTGAAGCTTCCATGAGTCTCTGAATGACATAAATCGGGAGATTTAGCTGCTCAGTTAATTCTGTCCGAAATTGCTTCAAGAAACATTTCAATACAGTTCTTCCAAAGCTTCCATAAGTTCTGTGGGGGATGATACAAATCAAGAGATTTAGCTGGCCAGTTTATTCTGTCAGAATTTCCTTTAAGACACATTTACAAGTTTTTCCGAAGCTTCTATGAGTCCTCTGAGTGATATAAATCGGGAGATTTAGCTGCTCAGTTAATTCTGTCCGAAGTTCCTTCAAGAAACATTTTAATACAACTCTTCCAAAGCTTCCATAAATTATGTGGGCGGTACAAATCAAGAGATTTAGCTGGCCAGTTTATTCTGTCAGAATTTCCTTCAGGAGACATTTTACAACAGTTCTTCCGAAACTTCCATGAGTTCTCTGAATGACATAACTCGGGAGATTTAGCTGGCGAGTTTATCCATTCACTGCGTTCGATTTCTTGAGATTCATCAACCTGGTTTTCTAGATGTGTACTTTAAATCATCATCCGCAATGAAAGTCAGACCCACATTAGTATCCAAAAAGGCCTAACATTGGCTTATAAGCTTTATATTTCTGGGCAGATAGATATCTGTCAAAACATATGCAGAAGAATATGATAACTGCGGATTATTCCTCACCATACCAATACATCTGACGTACCACAGCAGTCATATTCTCTAATACTGGTAGGAATATTTAAAATTCATTCAAATGTGAAAGCATTTATACAATATAATCCTACTGTTGGGGTCTTCTGCTCTAATGTCTCTGCATCGATTCAGATGAGTCACCTTTTGTTGCGAGATCCATGTGATCTATGAAACGTAAAAGGACAGATTTTAAGAATAAATATTTTTTCTCTTTAATCATAGTGTATGCAGTTGGATATAAAATTTTCAGTTGCGGTTGCAAGCTCTAAACTCATTTGATTCTCTTCCGCAAGGGGATTGGGAATAGAAGTCGGATCTTGAGTTCTTCCTACGGACTTGGCGTGCTGCCAAATAGTTTAATTTGTTACCAAAGGGTAGACAGAAACTATCTAGATATAGCCATGTTGTCACTTGCACTGACTGCCTTTAGAAGGCCTTCAACTTTTCATTTCAGGAATTCTCCCAAACGATATTTCAATTACACAAAGAACTTGTTTTGAGTCAAAAAATATTAAAATCAAACTGTAGAACGTCACAAGGAACTTCATTCCTTGCAAAACGGTTGCCTCAGCTTCGGAAGACGTCATGTTATTACATGCATTTCAAAAAGAAATTTAATAAACTGGATTGGATAATAATAATTAAGTTCCCATTTCGCATATTTCATGAAAACGTAAGTCACACTGATCAGTCACTTCGCTAAATAAAGTTATTTTTATACATGTAAAAATAATTAGTTGCCTGTAGAGCTCAATGTAATCGAATCCAAAAACATACATGAAAGAGAATTTTAGTATCGGAAATTATTTAGATGCTTCTTTTGCTATTTATTGTTGGAAATCAAAAGAGAGAACAAAACTGTGACATAAAATTAAGCAAATTCCAGCTTAGAATGAAACTTTTCAATACACATTTCAAATTTTTAGTATAGTTTGCTTCAGGGTGATTCTAGGACTTAATTATCATACGTCTGACAAGTGCTC
>KK116605.1:268748-292015 GCA_000611955.2 Stegodyphus mimosarum
ATCATGCGTAAGAGCAGAAGGATTTTTCTATTTAATATAAAATAGAACCAAAACAAATTAAAAAAGTCTGAAACTTTCTGATTTTATACTACGCCCAAAGGGGAATTTTTTTAACATTTTGTGTGTTACCTTTATTTATTAAATATCATGTTCATCGCACTTAAAATAAAATTCACTTCAATAGCAATGTCACAAAATGATTTAAAAAGAGCGTATCTTTAGAATTACCAATACACAGTCTCGCGAGCTGGAGATAAAAATGTTTTTTTTTGTACAGTGTTGCCATTGCTCGCTTAGAAATCGTTGAATTTGTTAATCAAAAATTTTACAAAATATGAAATATATAATAAAACAAATTCCAAATTTAGGCTTCCAGATGTTCATATTCGAGTGGTGAACATATTCAAAATTCAATTACATTATTCAAAATTTAATGTCTCTAGGTACCGTCGTTTTTACGCAGTGCGAGAAACATACATACATTCATGTAGATTCTTCGTTATCTTTAAATTTGGTGGCGCAACATATTTTATTATTTCATTATTTATTTTATTATTTAATATTTCGTGGCAACAATTTGAAAAGTAAAACGCCGTTTATACTGAGCTAAAGCAAAATGCTAAAACGAAATTGTAAGCCCTTCTGAGCAAATTTCCCCTTTGGGCTAAAAACATTTAACATCAAATTTTTAAATTATAAAACGTTACAAAGAGCTTAAATTTCCACATCGAATTTTGAGAACCATTTCAAATTTATTTGTATCTCCGAAAATTAAAATCGATGGTTCTTTTCCGCATATCCACTTTGTTCCGCAATTCTACAGATAAGAGAAACCACGAACATCTTTGAAGATCTTTGTGTCATTTTTATTTAAGAGAACATTGTCCCGAACTACGATTTATTTAAGAGAGATTTTATGAGTATCGGTAAGAGAACGCCTGAAAAACTGGTTTTCGCCGAATGCTGGTGTGATGCAAGCTGTCAAATTTTGAGATTAATGTAAAATGGGAGAAGCTTTATTTTCTGATAGAGCGACAGAGAAAAATAGGAAAATTAATCATAATTTCAGACAGCGTTAGAATTCCAGAATTATCTTTGGCTTATAACGATATTTAATAAACTTCAACGTAATTTTAAAAACCATGCTGTTTAAGATTATATGTTCATTGAAACTGCCTTGACAACTGCAGAGAAATTTGCCTCTCTGCTGAGATGTTCGCCTTAGAGAATATGATTATCGGTCATATAAAATAGCTTTATTTAATTATAATTTTAGGAACACTGGTGACTTTCTTGAGTGTCCTCCATGAAAAATTTCACTATAATACTTCGATAATTGCAGAAAATATGTCAATAAATTTGTGCAGATTGAATTAAATAAATTACTGTAATTGGGTAAAAATCGATCTTATTCTTAATCATCAGTTAAGAAATAAAGTGACCTGAAATAACCAAATAATTAAATTTCTATAAGTGTTAATGGTAGATGGCCTTAAAGAAGGAAATGACATCCATTTTGTAAACGGCAATGACAGGAAATTGCACTCCGTTTGGCAAATGGACTTAACACTGGTGCCATTTGGTCTCGATTTGTTGACGGAGTTCTTAATTAATTTCATCGGAGTAATAAATTTCATAGAAATGAATGGCACGACTTATCAGAGTTAATTAATGTTCTTCTTGCAGAAATAAAAAAAACATTTGCATTAATCAGCATTAATTTACTGTCATAGTTTTTAATACATTTATGTTGTATAACGAACAGTTCCTTCAGACTTAAAGTCTTGAGACAAAATATATAGATTGAATTTTAAGCTTTATAGGAAAGATATGAACGAAAACTCTTTAGTATTTCATAAAGTTACCAAAAATGCCTTAGCTCTCAGACATATTATAAGGTATTTTCTCCCTGCCTTTGGCATGCCTTCGTGGTGTAATAGTTAGCACACTCAGCGCGCATACGAGAGGTCTGTGGTTCGAGTCCCGGCGAGGGCATTGCTCATTTTTCATATCTTCTGCTTCCAAAAATACCTAATGTCTGTACAGTGGCGCAAACTAAAAGGTGGTGGATGATGATTCTTCACCACCAGGATTTTGCGATTGAGACCCCTAATCCCCAGTTGCCATTTAAAAGGGGGAGTATATAAGGTATTTCCTCCCTTCTTTCGGCGGGCCAAAAATACCTAATGTCTCTACAGTGGCGCAAACTAAAAGGTGGTAGATGATGATTCTTCACCACCAGGATTTTGCGATTGGGTCCCCTAATCCCCAATCGCTATTCAAGGGGGAGTATATAAGATATTTGCTCCCTTCTTTCGGGGAGCCTTCATGGTGTAATAGTTAGCACACTCAGCGCGTATTCGAGAGGTACGAGGTTTGAGTCCCGGCGAGGGCATTGCTCAATTCTCACGTCCTCCTTTTCCAAAAATACCTAATGGCTCTACAATATAACAACATAAATATTTAAACTGTATGTTTGATGAAATTTAAAAACAGAACTTAACACAAACATAAGTAATTTCTTCATCAAATGCCAAGCATAAATCGCTAGATGAAAACTCTTAGGTTTTTGATTTTTCACTAAAATTACGCAATAGCATTAATGCAATCACCATGCCATTAATGCCTTCACCATTCCTTTAAATTATATATTGCTTCATTACTATTTTTGCTTCACATCTTTACGACAGTAGATAGTTGATGAAAGAAGAAATGTCAAATGAAGCACATTTGGTAAAAGCATCCCGTTATTTGGCAGTTCAAGCCAGCAAGACAGGAAAATCTCCTTAATGACTCAAACTGTCGTACCGAAGGGCACGAACTCGAATCTCGGAGAAGGCATAGATATAATTGATCGGTCCCTTTACAGGACGCAACAACAGCCTCTCTATCAGGTGCCACCATAATAAAGTGACTACCTCTTTCGGCCTTAGTAGTGGCCAAAGCCTATGAACGGCTAGAGCCGCCATTGGGAGAAAAAAATTGCAGTTCAACAGAATGAAATGGCGAAATCCTTGTAGTAAAAACCTCCATTTTCAGTAGTAAAAGTCTTTCTATTCAAGATGATCTTTCTGTCCAGAAAATTTTAAAGGAGACCATAACTATATTTTTTTATTTCCACAGATTGAAGTTTCTTATTATCGTCAAGTTTAGGTGTCTTTAGCAATCATGCGTTCAATCGCCATTTTTAATTCCAGTTATCTGTGCTTACCACTTTGCTTTAATACTGTTTTTACTAGTTTACTGTTTAGAATCCCGCAGACGAGAAAGTGATTAGTGACTCTGATTGCCGTTCCATAGGGCCAGGTTTCGAATTCAGAAGAAGATTTTGATGTAAATTGCCCATCCGTTCATAGGAGGCTACTGTGGCCCACCTGTTAGGTGTCTCCATAAGAAAGTGACCACTGCATCTAGCATAATAGTGGCCAACACCTCCAATGGCTGGCTGCATGGGCGTTTTCGTGGCTTTCCCCGTGTGTTCGTGTATACGAACCAATTTCCCTTAGAAAGTCCTCCACGAAGACATCTCTCCCCTTAGGCGGATAGTCCTAATGTACTTTGCCGTAATTTTAATAAACCGAACCAGCAAAGCATCACAAGTATATTCATGTACGTTTCCTGTGAAGAATTGCTTAAATGGCTTTCACTCCTATATGAAACAATCAGAAAAATTTCCTTCAGGCAACATACAACATATTAGGATGGTACTATACAACACATTTGAATGTAAAGTTAAATACGCTCTATGATTTTAACTTTGCTATTAATGTATCACAGTATTTACATGACATCAGAATACGACAAAACTGTGCATCTGTATTTTCCATTGTTTCCTTTTACATGTATTTTTATGTTACATTTCAAAGATTTACATCAGGCTAAAAGACAAAAATACATAATCAGAGAGACATATATTATATAAGAATTATTATATCAATAATCGAATTTTCTTACAAAGCAAGCACGTGCCAAACGTTTAAACTCGAAATTCGTAATAAATTAATTATATTGTATACTTGAGCCTTTGCCATATTGTCAACTATATATATATACTATATTATACAAAATGAGCATATTAAAGATAAAATATCCACAAAATTAATCAAAACTAGCTCAAAACGCAATAATTCCAAATTTTGCAGCAAGGATTTTAGCTCTTTAAATGACAATTCTTTTACTAAATGGCATTAAGAATAAAGACAACTTAATTGCGTAGTTTTAATTTTGTGAATTCTTCATGTGCATATTTAAATTCATATCAACCATTCTCGTCAGCCTTCTCTACAATTTCCTTCTTTGTGCACACATAAAAAAAAGTTTGATAGCAACAGGAATGAAGAAGATTAAACAATTTGCATTATTTGGTTTAAGAGTTTGGATTATAGTTATGTCTCCACTCGATAATGGATTCGCTCTTATATAACTGTTTTACGATGGAACACACAGTGGATGTCCGCATAAAGGAAGGGAGATCTCTATAAAAGAACATCTGAGCAAAGATGGTTCCTATTCATATTACATATGGGAGAAAACTACAAAAATATCCATACAGCTAGCTTATTCGCCGGAAATTTTCCCGCGACTTCTTCCTGTTGCTGCTGGTTGACTGCCAAAGTTCTTGTATTGCCAGTTGGGTCTGATCATCTATAACGTATTGACATTCTCTCAGCTAACTTCTAAACCCGTTAACTTGCCAACGATACGATGTCAAGAACAACGGATGATTCCTCAAAAATTTCGAATCCTTTTACAGAAACACATTTGACTTTTATAGCCGGAGTTTATCGCCCTCGAAGACATTTCTCTCCGTGCTGTTTTGACGATTCCTAAAGAATAAAAGATAATCCTTCCAGAACTTCCAGAACATGTAGTAATCCTTCCAGGACTCTAGGAGGATAAGTTACGTTTTATTGGTAACTTTACAATATCACTTGAGCATAGCCTTGATATACGAGTTTTTGAACTTCGAGATCACTTGCTGGACCATAGATTGAATAAAGAGAGTGTTGTACGAATATATTTATCTTGTTGAAGCTAATTTACCCCTCCAAGTCATCTTCTAATGAGCAGGATGCGCAGAAGCATTGTCCAGGGCAAAGAAAGTCTTCATCCGAAGATTTTTCTCCAGCAGACTGATAAGCATTGTCCAGGACAAGGAGAGCCTTCATCCGAAGATTTTTCTTAATCAGATTAATAAGACTTTACTAAAAGACAAAATTCTTCGTGTTTCATTCATTCAGTGAATAGCTTCCTAGCTAGCCATAGTTGCATATTCGGTCGACACGCAGCGAAAATCACATGAAATTCTCCTACTACAGATTTCGACAAGGAACTATTTTACATGAGTGGTCTAAACATTGAGAAGACATACACACAAGAACACATACGAATGATGTGCTGATCAAATCCAAAATCAGGGATTATAAGACTGTCCATGTCCTAAACAGACATATTAAATCTGTAGCATAAAGTTAAATAGATTTTACGTGTTTGAGACGAAACACTTTTCTGCAGAATACGAAACGTTTTTCTACTGGTTGGGAAAGAATATAATAAGAAATGCGATTTTTTTGCGAAATTGCTTGGAGAATTATAGTAATTCCGTAGTATTCTTTTAATAAATAAGGAGTAAAATTTAGTTGTTTAGAATTTTTTAACCACTTCATTTAAGAAAATTAAATTAAATGACCTTATGTCAAAGTCGCTGAGTAAAATAGTGTTTTGGACTGATGAAACTAAAAAGTAGACAAAGCAGCCACTTTATGTTGCAGTAGAATTTGAAGAAAACTCAATCGATTTCAAGGGCGATCAGACAAAAGAGAGACCTGGATCGCTCTCGAAATCGATAGAATTTTGTTCAAAATATACGCCAAAATAAGGTTGCTGTTTTGTCTGACTTTGAGTTTTACAGTGGTATACTTCTCTTCCAACTACATACAGAATCCTACGTTACAAAGTTTATAGCTAATTTTCGTTGATTTTAACAAACGACAATTAAACAGAAGCATGTGTTAGGTGAGAAATAATTTTCCTCTAACGTATCAGATCCTTGTTGTAGAAAATTTTCGTAAAACTGAGGAAACATCCTCTAAATATGCAGTGTCCGTTATATTTTTTAAGTAGAGGAATGAGTGGACGATAAATAAATTAAAGTTTATTGAATTGAATTTATTTGCAGATGCCAGTATTGGTTGAATCTTGTTATTAAAGGATGGAGGATTGAACAACGGATAAAGAATTGTTTGGCTTCCTAATAATATAGTTTAAGGAAGTCATTACACAGTCAAAACATTTCGGAATAATAATTTTTTTGCTTTGTCACCTGGTATAAAACAGCTTATCACAGTGAATCACTTTGGAATTACCAAAGCAGAAACCAGTTCTCCATTACAAACGATGACTGAGATTGGGGAATCCGCTGTTAATAGCTAATCGTTTGTTGAAAGCGAAGAACTTACAATTTTTTGCTAAAGGAAACAAATCGTGCGTCTTTTTACAACGGTAAAGCAGGTACAAAAATTTGTTTGAAACAGCTGTTCATCCGAAGCAAATGGATGCATAAGACAATCACCTGCGGTTTCAGAGATTATTTTGATTCTCTGTGGAGGTGTTGTGAGAATTTAGAGAAGTATGGTTCAGAAATGAAGCTTATGTTCTCATAAATATTGGTCTCTTTCAGAAGGGGTTCCTCAGGGAGGTGATCGCCACGATAGGTTTAATATACGTATTTTGAATATGAAGACTAATGAGTTCAATCATGTATATGCTCTGATAAATTTGTGAAAATCAGATAAGGATGGAAAATCGTACCGTAAAAAATAAGGATTTTTTTTAATCTGATGGATGTCATAAAAATAAATAAGTAATTAAACAAATTTCCATCACAAAAGGAAAACTTATTTCTTCTCAATTAGAATATCGTTAACCATTTTAAAACTGTGTAATATTTCACGTTGGAATGATAAGTGCAATGTTTCATGTTTGTGCAGAGTTGAACATATGAGATAGCTCTACTTTCTATGTTTATTTCCTGTCTCTTCTAAGAATAGAATATCCGAAAGGATCCCATAAACAGGCTAACAAGACCATATGATTGGGATTCAGATACCGACCAGCGCATCATCATAAAGTGGATTTATAGTTTGCTTATGCATGCTCTGTTCTGATCTCTTACCATCTTACTTATTCCCTCTCCAAATCTGAAATACGGAGCTCCTGACGACTGAGGCGGCTTTAGGAATAGATGAAAGTTAGCTAATCCATCCTTGCATGAAAGACGGCCTTCTTGAGTTCTCATAAGAGATGAAGTGATGTTCATTTTACTGTTTTTAATCATTAGATAAAAATTTACATAAAAGTGTTAATACATAAAGTCTTAAGGGACTGGCCTACCATCTCTAATCCAATGAAGGCTTTCTAATATTTAGCCCATCTACTATTGACAAAAATATTTATAAGTTTTGGTAAAATATTAACTTATAAATTATGCTTTCCACGATTGCCTTTAATTTCAGAATGTGAGTTTTTTTTTTTTTTTTTTTTTCAAAAATGTATTCTTGAAAAAATAATTTTACACTTTCCTCTGCTCTTATAGAAAGAAAACATCCCCCCTTCCCGACCGAATGAATGTAAGAAATTTTAAGATTTCTCTGGTAATATCTACACCTTTTTTTAGTTCCGAACATTTTATTTAGTAACATATTCGTAACATTATTTAATTTGTATGTAAATACTAAATTTACAGATTATTTTAAATTTTCAGTTGATTTTTATTTCATAATGGGGAACAAATTGCAACTAAATTCTACTACAGTATACATCACAAAACCATGTAAAATATCACAGTGCAAATAATCTTGTTATTGTTATTACTACTGTAATTTTTGCGTTTTCATTATTAAGTAAAGAATCTGCGATAATGAAATGAACTTAAAAATAAGAGTAACTAATTGTTCGCAACAAAATATCTATCAGCATATACGTTTTAGAGTTTCGTCCACCAGAAACTGCTCCCTTATAGGATTTGAACATTCACATCATTTAGCAACTCATCGTTCAATCAAAGGCATATTTCGCTTATAGATTCACTTCTAGCATTTAATCTTTAACCTATATATATATATATATAAAAGAAAGTCTGTCTGTTTGTTCTCTAATAACTCAATCGCTACTGTAGCTATCGTCACCAAATTTTCTACGATTCTTTTCTGGGTCCTGGAAAAGGGCGATGTCCACTTTTTCCAAAACCAAAACAGCTAAAATCAGAGATATCAGTTAAAAACTTGGAACAATGATCATTCTCGCCCGCATATTTCCGAGTGGCAACAGTGCCTCGCAAGCTGGAGTGGAAAATCCGCTTTATTTCGAAAAGCGTTGCCACTGCTCGCTTTCAAATCGTAGAGTTTGTTAATCAAAAATTTCTAGGTTTGACGATGAAATAAAAATAGCATTGCCAAACATTAAATACGTTATTTCGGATTCCAAAAATTCGTTGGAAGCCATTTCGGCTATTCCCATCTTCGTACGACTTTAATCAGCCGAGATATAAATTAAAAAACTCTGAAAGCGCTTATTTTCGCACTCGTTTTTCCGAGTGGCCACAGTGTCGCGCGTTGGAGCTAAAAATGCTTTATTTCGAAAAGTGTTGCTTCTGTTCGCTTTCAAATCGTAGGGTTTGTTAGTCAAAAATTTGTAAATTTTACAATGT
The DNA here is from genome assembly GCA_000611955.2 of Stegodyphus mimosarum. Taxonomy (NCBI): domain Eukaryota; kingdom Metazoa; phylum Arthropoda; class Arachnida; order Araneae; family Eresidae; genus Stegodyphus; species Stegodyphus mimosarum. The sequence goes on from KK116605.1 coordinate 277,456, forward strand.
TTATACATATAAAGAAAAATGTCTGTTTGTGTGTTTGTTTGTTTGTTCGCTTTATTGATTTCTGATCAATTTTGATGAATGTTTTGCCACATTTAATCGACTAAAATTGAATATAGGTGAAATATTGGATGGAACTTGAGCTTTTACGACCATTTGATTAGAAAGAGAACTGCGTGCTATTGTTGCTGATGTAATGAGACAGAATTAGCTTATTTTTCCATGGAAATTTTTTATGTGGGTTTCATATCGCCTCAAACTGAAACATGTAAGACTATGAATCTTATTTTTTGCATCGTTATTAGAGAAGGATTACAACGGTATCGTTCTCTCTGTTGTTAGATATATTACTCTCAATCTAACTAAACTAGCATGGGGTACTTTCGCTACTCAAAGATATAATTGACTAGTAGGATTATAGGCAACAATACAGTCAGAGCTGAGAGAACAGAGGAAATGCTGAGAAATTAAAAGATATCTTTAATAATAGTAAAGCACTCTAAAGCTTGTTATCCGTATATAGATTTTAATCTAGATTAAAACAGATGCTTTGCAAATCCTCTCGCATAAAAATGGTATTATGAAATGATGCAAATTTACAAGGTTGTACAAAATGATGGCAACACTACACATCTGCTAGTCTTTATTAACATGATATTAGACTATTATCAGCACTCACAATAGGAATCTTTCTCAATATTGTAAGCTATTGTAAACAATTACAGTATTTTTTCATATAACAGACTCGTACAAGTTTTACAAGATAACAGCATTTTGCAACATACGTTCATTCATCTTACGAAATCTTTTCTGGTTCGGAAAATGATGAAGGAAGCTGTTTTGTCTTTTACCGCTGAAACGTATAACGTTCTACTATCTATCTGTTACGTAGAATCTGGAGAAATAGTGATTGTATCGTAGAAGAGTTAAAACTACCCTTTATTAAACTCTTTAAATTATTTACAATGCTTCAACTTGACGTTAACATACTACGCCTCTGCTTGGGCGATAACTGAAACAGTAGAATAAAAACTCAAGAATTCAAGATATTAACAAGTAATGGAATTAAACTACAGGGCTCATCCAATCCTGTATCCTACAGCGCGTAGATGAGTCTATTGACAGCAAGATAATAGCTGTAAAGCCACGTCTAATCAGCAATAAATACTAAGCCGAAGCTTGCGTTACAACCAAGCACAGAGATTTCCCAGACTCTAACTTTCGCTATTAGAATATCGATATTTAAACTTTTTCTCCCACTGGTAGAATTTGCATTCCTTACGCGCGCTACTAAATTTAAATATTCTGGCACTCACAATTAGGGGAATGAAGGCTTATAGGAACGTAACTTAAAATTAAATTTAACTGGTTATATAAAATAAATATAAATCCCTACAAACGTTTTCTTAAAGTTAAGATCTTGCGAATGAAGAAATCTGAGTACTGTTTTCTTTAATTGACATGCCCATAAAATTATTAGCCATGCTCAATAAATTAGCAATATTCACACGAAAATGAAATCGTGCATTAGGGAAAACCGTGTCCAGTACTGAATGAGTATTGTTCCAGATAGTATCTATGCATGTCCAAGCAATTGCTCAATGAGTCTTCAGAATGTGCTGCATTGTTTCTACCTATAGCATTTCTATCCTTCTCGCAATTTTTAGGGTTCAAACGAAGCAACTAGAATGGTACACTTCTGTATCTTGTCTCCGTAACAAATTCTTCCTACTATGTGCAGCAAAAGAGAAGATTTTTTAAGTAAAATAACAATTCCTAACTGTCAAAACTCCAGTTTTAAGATTTCCCGAACGTTGCGTACTTTTAGACAGTGATATAAAAGATAAGAATTTTGCACTTTGATGTTCACCCACGTATTTCTAATATGTGATCTTCTTAAAAACACGCTTTTGCTTAAAATGAATAATACAGAGGCTGTTCGCACATTTTTTAGACGATGTGTATTGTATTCACAAAACTAAATTACATAAAATTCTTGTGTTTTAAATGTTCTGTTTGACATCCCTTATTCTGAACTATCTTTCGACACCGCAATTTCCAGGATAATAGTGCCTTTTGAAGTGTCAGAAGAGGTATATTATCCCATTCCTCCCGAACAGCTTTCCAGAGTCCTGTTAGGGTTTTGGGACAACGTTTGAATAATGCAGTTTTTAAAAGTCCGAAAGCACAAAACTCCATAGGTGACACATCGGGAGATTTCGTAGGGATATCAGTGAAGGGTATGGCCTCGATCCTAGTTTTTTGTTCCATTTCTTTTAGGAAATTTACAGTGGATTTTGATGTGTGACTGCTAGCTTTGTCCCGATGGAGTCTCACAGATGGATGGCACTGTGGGTAAAGCGATGGTATTTCATTCAAAAAAATTGGAGATAAAATATGTTTCTGATAGTATTTGGAGTTAATCTTGACATGTTTTTGCACTCTCTTTGTTTTTAACTTGCCATTATAAGAAAACCCAGCAACAATCGTGAATCTTTTAGAAAAACTTTGTTTCGATTCTTTGATCCATGTACTTAAATTTTTTTCTCTACTTTTATGATAATAAATGGCTTTTTTTTGTTACAATCATTTAAATACACCCATGCTTCATCTATTATGACAATTGTTTTCCATTTTTCTTTGGACAAGTGTTTCTCATATAGAATTCTGCAGCGTGTCCTGCGTCGAGCGATATGCTTTGGAAGAAGACGATGCACATTTCGTTTTTTCGCTTTCTTAAGATTTAAATCAACGTTTATCATTTTATTTACAGTGGACACCGAGTATTTTAATGATTTTGCAACTGTCCTTTGACTAGGGGCATTTTTCTTTTAACATTAAACAACGTACCTTTGCAATAGTCGAACGTGTCCGTTTTTTCCTTGGATACTTGTTTGGAATTTTTGTCCCACTGGAGGCTCCAATTTGACGTTTTTTTTCCCTTTCTTGTTGATGATATTACCTATCGACGCTTTAGATATCACAAAACCATGACTCTCACATCGTTTTTGGATAACGGAGTATGCATATTTCTCTTCGGAAAGAGCGTCCAAAATCGTCTAAAAAAATGTGCGAACAGCCTCTGTAGAATTGAACTGTTATTTGCGTTGTTTGGCCTTTACATTTCTATTGCTGAATTCGTATAATCGTTTCCGGTTTGTCTGTGGTATGTTTCTCCCCATAGCTTATATGGTTTGGAGGTAAGACAATGAGTGATCATAATTTTTCAGATCTCATTGTTATCGACTGGGACGATTCTACTGAACTGTCACTATTAATCTGTATGGGACTAACCAAGATCTGACGTATTTCATTAACATTAACTTAAAGGATGTTAATTTGAAATAATAACTGTGGTAAGAGATAATTTATTTCTAGACTAGCTACACGTATGTTGAAAAGTAGTATACTTGCTTCTTTCACATCATCTGTGTCCATTACTTAAACTAAATTTTTATGGCTACATGAATATTGCGTTTTGTACAGATAAACTTTGTTTTAAAGGAAATCTAAAACTATTCAGTCTGCTCTAAATCAGAAGTTCATAAGGAGAGAACAGCAGGTTCGATAACCTAAGTGACTGAACATCTATTGAAATCGACATGTAGAGAGGTTCGAATTTCAAAGTGTGAACGAAAATGTAAAATTTATAATTGTCGACGTTGTAAATTTCATTTATCTAAACATTGATTTTTTATTATACAATGACTCTAGCAAGAATATTTCATTTCATTCGTTGACGATACTCTGATACGAATTTCAAGCAGATAGATATGATGTTCTATCTTTAGTCTCTAAGAATTATTGCTGTATATAATTATTCTTATGTCCCTGAGAATATTCGTTGTTTATTAAAGAACCTTTTACAAAGCCCTAGGCACAAAACAATTTCAGGAACCCCTAATGCTAATTTTTCTTGTTTTGCTAAAAGAAAAAAAAAGACCATGATGATTTAGAGTATGATTTGACAATTCCTTTTAATCTAGAACTTTAGAAATGAGTCCAGTGAAACTTGGGAGAAATGAGGCCTTAAACCTGTCACATTTTGTTCAATGTAATAGAACCCATCAACGTATTTGTTATCTCGCATAAAAATGAAATGGAAACATGGCATGGGTAAGGAATTTTTATAGATCAAGGTCAAGGTGCTTAAAATGAAAGTTGTATTTTCTACTATAAAAATAACTGGTTGCTTTGACTTCTTTCATGCCACGGAAACAAAAGCGGCAACCTTGTTTACTGGCCTGTGAAGGAAAGTATGATGAAGTTTTATTCTCAATTAAATGATGATTGTAAATTAGACATAAATAACAGTATCAAGTAGTTTTTTTTTTTATTATAGCTTTTCAAGAGCTTTCCGTGTGGATCTGTACTGCTGTCTTCGAATCATAGACGGAATGGGACACTAAGTAGCAACCCATCATTGCTCTTAGATGTTTTCTGTAATTTTCTGTAATTCTGTACCTTTCCTCCAATTAGGTAATTTGGATACAAATTGCACCTAACTTACAACAAAATATTGCTTGTCACATTCGCAACAATATTTGATGTCTTCAATTAAAACGCTTGACATAAAACTTAGTTCTTCCAAATGGATCCTCATCAAGTGTCTTTTTAGAAAAAGTTGCATAATATGACTTATTTTACTAAATTAAATAGTGTAATCATACCCCAGCAGGCACAGCCATTCGAGTGTCATTTTCTAGTATTTAAGAAAATCTGATGCTCCAGTACGTTATCAGCGTAATTCGGAAGTTCCAAATAACAGTTACGAAGACAGTTAAGTAACAAGCTATGCAAGACAGTTGACTTATTCAAATAGTATTTCGCTAACAAGTAGACGTATAAGATTTTTTAATTTAACTGTAGAATTTTTTAAAAAAACCCAGAAATTTCAGTTTTACCTCTTTGAATAGCTGCTGGTATTGCTCACACTAGTTTAGTATTATACTATGACTGAGCGGTTCTGGGAGGCGCAATAACACGCACCCGGTTCCTATGGTCAGAAAGGGCAGCTAATACGGTCGTGGTTTCGGCTATCCGTGACGGCAGAACTGGAGTGTTTCGGTAGGTTTCCTCATTCTTCGTGGTCTCTATGCATCTGAAAATGGTGATCCTGGATTTCAAGTTCAGCGAGGAATGCTAAGAGATAGTTCAAATTTTCCAAAACTCCACTGCAGTGGAGGGGGATCCCATGCGAAAGGTTTAAGAGTACACAGTAAGGATCCCCTTTTTCGGGGCTTTTTGACGATTTCCGAACCTCTCGCAGAGGTGTGAGTTCCGTCCGTGTAGCGCGTGACATCGAGATGGCGGAACACGTAATTGTAACCTCTCAGAACCATAAAATTCAGCGGAACACTACTTGGAAAATGCTAGCCTAGAGTACCGTTCTGCAAATAATAAAAATAATACTGGCAACTATGTTTTAATTCAAAGCTTAAATTAAAAGTTCTTTGTCACAAAATATATTTTCTGGACTTCGGAAATTTAGAATAAAATGAAATTTTGATGCCGATGCAATTCTTGTTTTCGTAAAAGAGTTTTTGCTCTTTTAACTTTAAATCCGAGCTATTAGATTTCATTTAATAACCTGACCTGTAAATTTCTTGGCGAAAAAAAAAACGGATTTCTTCCTGTCTGTAAATGGGCTCATCATTAGGACCAAATTTAGATAAAACAGGAAAGAATTGTTTGTATGAGGGGAAAGTTCTCAGGTGTTCTTATCACGGCTTAAAAAGTTTTGTAATTTCTATTTCCAAAGGTTTTCTCTTTCTCCCAGTTTCTCACCTCACATTCCTATGCCTTCACACATTTTTCTTCATGTGACGTCAGATGTCTTTACGAGATGGATCAAGAAAGATTATCAGGGAGATAATGGACGGATAGATCGCTTCGCACGTTAACTATAAAAAGAGACTAAATTTCGGAAAACGCATCAGCAGTTGAATAGGAAATTCTATTTGAGCTACAAGATTTAAGCTGTACTTTAAAAAATAAACGTTATAGTACAAAATGACAGGAAAATTAAATTGTACTTCAAGAAAAGCCTCTAAAAAAGGTCAGTAATTAGATTCTTTCTTTCTTTTATTTTTATTTTTATTCATTTATTTTTTTTAGTTATGTAAATGTAATTTTTATTCTCCTATAATATCATTTCTTTATTTTCATGTCTAATTCCCCGATGATTTATTAGCCCAAAGGGCGTTTGTCCAGAAGGGCTATTAACTTCGTTTTTATATTTTGCGTCGAAAACTTTAAAAGTATGAATCATTTTTCAAATTATTGCAACCAAATATTATCGCCCTGTATTATATTTAAAGAAATTAAATAAGGAGGAATCTGCATAAACGTATATATGTTTCTCGCATTGTGATAAAACAAAGGTACCTAAACCCGTCAAATTTTGAATAACGTACGTTTCCACCAGAATATGGGCATCTGGAAGTCTTTGGAATTTGTTTTGTTATCTATTTCATATTTTGTAAAGCATTTATGTGTTTTTGATTTAGAAACTCAACGATTTCAAAGCGAGCAATGGCAACACTGTACGGAAAAGGAAAAACATTTTTATCTCCATCGTTAAGACTGTGTATCGGAAATTCTAAAGACATGCTCTTTTTAAATTATTTTGCGATGTTGCTGTTTAATTTAATTTTATGGTTTAAGTGCGAATAACATGACGTTTGATAAATAAAGGTAACACGCGAAACGTTAAAAAAAGTCTCTTTGAACGTGACATAAAATCTGAAAGCTTTCAGATTTTTTTATTATACTTATATTACTAACAATCTGTGAAGCTGATATATTTGTCTAGCAACAAACAGAAATTAAGAATATTAACACAAGCTATAGAAAGATGTTTCATAACATAAAAATGCTACGTTATTTGTAAGAACCATATATTGTTTTTTTAATTTCTCTTTCCATGCAATTTTCGAAAAGCATTTTATCTGTAACTAATATAAAGAAGTAGAAAATAAATTTAAGATTTCTCTTTCAGGTTTGTACTTATCAAAGCACACGAGGGCAAATAACCCTCGTGCTCTTTACCGTAATCCAAAAAATACTAAACCTAGCCTCTTTCTTTGGCTGATAATTGAACTGTGCTTTGCCTTCTCTAGTAAACCCAATTAATACAGAAAAGGCTCTTTTAATGCGAATAGTTAATTTTATCTAATAAATTATAAGCAAAATTTCCTATTGTTTCACCGATTTGTAGTTTTTTATTGCATTTGTTAAACGAATACAATAAAGCAATACTAGTAATTACAATTCATCTAACGGTTGACATAAATTTAAAGGGGAAAAAAAGAAATATTTAAGATAAGTAATCATCAAATTTAATAAAAAATAATTGGTTAAATTTTTATTTTATCTCTAAACTGTTTGATTCAGCCACATTTTTTCAAAAATATGAAGTGAAAAAAATACTTGATGTTTTTTATTTTGTCACGTAATTTATAACAGCTGGCAATCACTTTATCAAAATTTTTCAGAACTTGAAAGTTCCTTTCCATATTAATATCAGCATCATACAAAATTCCCTTAGTATTTTCAGATATGACTGAATACTAAATCATATTCTTTTACAGAAAGCATGAACTCTAGTTCATTTTCAAGTTCGAAACTAGATTAAAGTATTTAAGGAAGAATATCGTATTTATTCAAAAAATTAGTGTTGAAACACAGTTTTTCGTTAATTCATTTTAAATATAGTCCAATGTAAATGCATTGTTTCACTTTTCATTCAAGTATGTCCATCCGGCAAAATGTAAGCTATCTATTAGCCCAAAAGGCGCTAGCCCAGAAGGACTATTAATTTCGTTTTGGCATTTTGCGTCGATTCACTTTCTGCGTTGGTTCACTTTTCAAACTGTTGCCACGAAATATTACAGCCCTGTATTATATTTAAAGAAATTAAATAAGGAAGAATCTGTATAAATGTATGTATGTTTCTCTCATTGTGATAAAACAACGGTACCTACAGCCATCAAATTTTGAATAACGTACGTTTCCACCCGAATATGGACATTTGGAAGCCCTAATTTGGAATTTGGGATTTGTTTTAGTATCGATTTCATATTTTGTAAAACGTTAACGAATTTTGATTAATAAACTCAACGATTTCAAAGCGAGCAATGGCAACACTGTGTAAGATCTACTTGTCTACCTTTTGTGTGAAATCTGGAGAGTAGTGATTGCCCAGAAGAAGGGGTAAAACTACCCTTTATTGCGCTGTTAAATTATTTACAATGCGTCAACTCGACGCTAACAAACTGCGCCTCTGCTTGGGTGGTAACTGAAACAATAAGAACTAAACTCAAAATTTGAAGATATTAACAAGCAGTAGAATTAAGGTATAGAGCTCAGACTATCGTGTCGCCTAACAGAGCGTTGATAAAATTAGTTGCAGCAAAGTAATAGCTGTTACGCCACGTTTAACCAGCAATAACTGCTAAGCCGAAGCTCACGCTACAATACACACAGAGTTTTCCCAGTCTCTAGCTTTCCCTCCTACAACTTGATACATAAACCTTTTCTCCCACTGGTAGAATTTACATTAATTTACGCGCGCTACCAAATTAAAATATTCTGGCACTGACAATTAAGGGAATGAAGGCTTATAGGAAAGGACTTCAAATTAAATTTAACTGGTTATTTAAAGTAAATATAAATCCCTACAACAGTACAAAAAAAAATTTATCTCCAGCGCGGGAGATTGTGTATCGGAAATTCTAAAGTATGCTCATTTTAAAATTGCTTTGCGCTATTGCTGTTGAACTGAATTTTATGGTTTAAGTGCGAAGAACATGATATTTAATAAATAAAGGTAACACACAAACGTTAAAAAAAAAGTCCCTTTGGGCGTAATGTAAAATATGGAAGCTTTCAGATTATTATGTTTTTAGCTCTAAAATTTGGTATAGTAGTATAAACGGTTATTTTAATATAGTAGAATGAGAGGAAGGAGTTAAATTGTCGTTCTGTATACAATTATTACACTGTTAATATGCTAAACTACGTAGGTAAGTAACAATATAAATAACTGCATAATTATCACTAATCATAAAGCCACATCTAGCTGAGAACTTTCAGCTTAAGCTTGTTCTTGTCGTTGGTATATCAAAAACTAAGAGGTAACAATATATCACTAATTTTTCATGTTTTGTCTTTCTACATTACATTTAAATATTGTATTTAATTAGAGTTTTTCCTAATTTCATGGGATTTTAAAATCGAGCATCTCCTGATCGATAACCAGTGAAGATTGGCCATATCGCTTAATCTCGTCTTTTTTCCCGGCATGCTTTGTTTATGCATACTGTGAAATGGTGACGCAGTCTGCTAAATAACATATCTATAGTTGAAAATTATTTGTTCTAAGTGAAAAAATAACACAGAAGCTCGTTCCAAAAAAAAAAGAAAAATTACATTATTTCAGAATGATCTTTATTGATAAGCGAAAAACAATAAATGAAAACAGTACGTGGTTGTCCCACAAAATGTGGAAGAAATAAAAATCTGAAAGGGTGTAGTTTTTAACGGTCGCCCAAAAGGGTTTGTTAAAGTTTTTTAGCCCTCGCTGAACCCGCAGTCTACTATTCTGCTGTTATCCATTTCTTTTTTGTCATTTTTAGCTTTGTTATGAAGCATCTTTTTCTTCGCAGTCACGCCATATACAATTCAAAAGCAAATTCACAAAAATTTTAAAAACAACACAGTACCATATGTTTACAATTCCCGATGGAGTCTTAAGCGTTGGCATATATTTTTCTATTTTTTTTCAGTCTTTTATCATATCAGTTATCAGTTTTCTTACTAAAAGGACTTGCAAAACGTTTTTTTGTCTTTTAATTATTAGCGCTTTGTGTATTAACTTTATTTATTAAATGTCACATTCTTTGCACTTACGCCGCATAAAATTCAACTCAACAGCAAAATCGCAAAATAATGTTTTAAAACAGCGTATCTTTAGAATTTCCGATAGGTAGTCTCGGACGCTGGAGATGAAATGTTTTACTCCGTATAGTGTCGCCACTGCTCGCTTTCAAATCATTAATCAAAAATTCCTTAAAATTTTACAAAATGCGAAATATAAAATTCAAAATATGGCTTTCCAGGTGCACATATTTCTGTCGAGGACTACGTTTTCAGAATTTGACGGTTCTAGGTGCCGTCGTTTTTTTTTTTTTTACAATGCGAGGAACATACATAAATACATGCAAATTCTACAGTATTTAATTTCTTTAAAAATAATACAAGGTGATAATGTTTGGTGGCAACAATTAGAAAAGTGATTCGCCGTTTATAGTGAAAGACGCAGAATTCCGTGTTGTCACTAATAGTTCTTTCGGGCCAATGCCTTTTGGGCTAACAAAACTGTGAACATAATTATATGAACTAATAAATTCGAAAACATTTCATTCTATGTTATTTTTTTAAAACTAAATCGCGGTTACTTCTTTTTGCTTTGCGAAGTAATCCTACTTGTTTATTGAGAAAAAAATTAGTAAACAGAAATCTTAACTCTCCGTCTAGACGGATGTCTGTAAAACTTTCCCCGTTAAGTGGAGGAAAATATTTCAAATAAAAAACTATTTTTAGGTACGATCTTCAATGAATAAGCATGCTGTTGCTGCGACCCTGAACCACAATTTGTCATTAGCGAAATCAAACAAAAAAATATTTTATTTTTGGTTTTCCTTTTAACGTTCTTACTAAAATTTTTATCATTTTAACGTTCTTAGTAATATTTTTATTATTTTCATTTAACGCTTTCCTTCCGTTGTCAATACTCCCTTTGCTCGGCGAAGAGAATTGCGATAAAGCATGCACGAAGAATTTGGTATCAGTTTTAAGATTGATAAAGGTCTATTTATTCAGAAGCATCGAAATCAGAAACGTCTTCCTGTTCTTGTTTTCTTTCGCTTTTCACTTTTATCCTACTTGTCAACGCATAGATAAGTGTGTTACCTAAAATAAGTTATTTACATTTTTAAAATCTTTATTTTAATTGTGGACAATTTTGTGATCAACTGAAGCTAGATTTCTTTATTCTCAGAATCTTGGATGCACTTGTTGGCATTTGAATTAAAGTCTTTCCTTTTTTCGTGTCCTGTTATGTTTATTAAAAAGTGGTCAAAACATGGCTTAAAAGTCACAGTTGTTATTCGTGTCGTAATACTTTCATATCTACTAAAACTTCGCGTGATTCGAACCTAAGCCGTACGCAGTCAAAAAAGTTAAATTGCTTTTCTGCATGCATGCTTGATTTGCTAGAGTTTAGGCAAAATATAAATTTTTGTATTGTTACTTCCTTGTACGAAGTAAAAAGGAAGTATTGCAATCGCGAAAATTTTCGAATATCGTATTTCAGCGAAAATATTCATTTTAACCGCTATCGAATGCAATTTAACGATGTTTTTGCGTGACATCTGTAGCTAAGAACAGAATAAAACATTCTTTTTTTCCCAAAAAATTATAAAACTGATTTAAAATGGATTCTGAAAAGAATTTTTCATGGCGTTTGTGCGTATGTACGTACGTATGTATGTATATATCTCGTATAACTCAAAAAACGAATAGTCTCAGAACGTTGTCATTTTGTACATAGGACTGCTATAATATGTAGATGTGCAACTTCTAGTTTGGTTGCAATCGGTCGCACCAAATGTATATAAATATATGTATATGTATATCCACTCTGTTACTCGGCTCAGTGATCTCTGTTTCTTTATTCGTACCGTCTTTTTCTGAAAATAAGACATCCTCCGAAAATAAGCCCTATTGTGATTTTCGGAACTTTTTGTAAAGTAAGACATCCTCCGAAAATAAGCCCTATCTTGATTTTCGGAACTTTTTGTAAAATAAGACGTCCCCCGAAAATAACCCTTAGTTAAAATAATGTGACAAAAAGAATTCGTTAAAAAATGCTGTTGCTTTATTAAGTAATAATATGTTTAGCTTTCCTAATACTCGTATTTCAGAGAAATGTTTGAAACAAAATATTCCGAGAAATTAATTGTTTACTTCTACAGTTCGTTTCAAATTAATTCTTGGAATTTATCTTAAAAATACAACATAAAGCAGCAGTCTACATTGAGCGACAATGCAGGTATGCAACGTTCATTCATTTCAGTCTTGTAAGTCTGATTATTTCCTCATACGTAATTTTATTTAAAAATAAAGTAAATAATTTTTAACCCCGGTTAAAATGAGTACAAAACGAAAGAGCTATTCCGTCGAGTACAAAAAGGGAATCGTAGAAGACTCCAGGGGTCTAAATCTTGTAGCATTCTGTAAAGAAAAGATGCTGGATCTCCGTATGGTTCGTAAATGGCGTGCAGACTACGATTACCTGTGTCAGCTGGTGGACCAAGGAAATGAGAAAAAACGCAGAGTTAGATCAGGTCGGCAGCCGTTATTTTCTGAGTTGGAAGATTGCAGGCAGGAGAGCAATGGCTTTGGTTGTGCTCAGGGCTGATATTCAAAAATTTGCCCTTGAAACAGCAATTGAATTTGATATATCCACAGAAGAATTTAAAGCATCGTCACACTGGTTGGACAACTTCCTTAAACGATATGAACTGTCTCTAAGGAGATCAACAACATTGTTTAAGCTGGAAGACAATGAAGTTTTTAAGCGTGCACTTCTTGAGTTTAAGCTTTTTGTTGATGGCATCGATTTTTCGAAATACCAACTCTCCAACATGATTGCTATATATGAGACCGCGGTATTACTAGGCCAAGGAGCTCAAACGACAGTTCACCACAAGGCTTCTTCGTCAATTTACGCTCCTTCTACCGGTTACGATAGTGCACGTGTTACCTGTATTTTGGCGATTCGTCTAGATGGCAAGAAAGTATCGCCATTTTTAATGACTAAAGGTAAAAAAGACCAGATTCAACTTGTTTCAGGAATTTATGTCATTGAAAGTGAAAACGCCTGGTGCACCCAAGCAGTTATAAGAAAGTGGGTTGATTTTATGCTGCCACCACTGTTGAGGGGTCAGAATAGAGGTTTACTAGTTTGGGATTCAGCTAGTACTCACCGCGCTAAAGACATGAAAAACTTTCTTACTAAGAGGAAGATTGATCAAATAATGATTCCGGCAGGAATGACTGGTTACCTCCAGACACTTGACATTGCAATAAACAAGCCATTCAAGGATCATTTGCGGATGGAAATCAATGAATATATTGAAAACAGAATGGTGAGAAATCATCGAGGTAATTTTGTAAAACCAGGCTTACAAGAAGTTGTGAATTGGGTAAAAAATTCATGGGACAAAATAACTGATAGTGATGTTTCCAATGCACTACGAACAGGCTACTTAGACAAGAAGTATTCATTTAACGATAGCTATATCGCAAGACATGAGAGATTCGGACCAATGATTCAACAGGAAATGGATTTGGAAGAAAATCAGAATATAATTCAGAATTTTATTTATGACGATGTTCCAGAAGAAGATGACATGACTGTAATTGAATAAATTTAAATTTCTGTATTCTATGTAATGTAAATATTAAATAAAAATATATAAATATACTTTTATTTTTGCCCTCCCCCGAAAATAAGCCCTAGCGCCTATTTTGGACCTAAAACGAAAGTAAGACAGTGTCTTATTTTCGGAAAAAGACGGTATATATTTGTAAATTGTCCTTTTTTTGCTTTAAAAATTATTCGATCATGTTGCTCTTATATTCCGGTTAAGGTTATAGTAATATCTTTAGTAAATCTGCTACAATATTTGTAGAATTATCAACAATTTAAAAGCTGTTTAAGTGCGGCTAAGCGTAATTTGTTTGGCCATATAGCAACCATTTTTGTTTAAATTTGAAACTTAGCAGAATATTGGATTTGTTGCCAACCTAGAGAAACTGAACTTCGAAACAAGAACGATAACTCCTTCTTTTATTATTGCGAATTAAATCACGCTTAATCCATTCTGGAATTTATTCCAGGAAATAAGTGTTTAAGATTTACTTGGCAATTTTTAATATAGATATTTTGAGTTTTTATGTATGTTTTCCTTGTTGCGAAGTGAAAACTGAATTAATTGAATGAGAAATACTGAATCGTCTGTGAAAAATTGTTTCTTTCTTTTTTGTTTGTTTGTTTGTTTAATTTCCTTTATAAATCGTTTTAGATTTATTATAGTATTTGAATAGAACATGTGGCAACGAATAGATAATTCTTCAGGTGATATAACTTTTGTGCATTCTGAGTTATAAAATGAATGAGATGTAACCCTGTTAAGTGAACCTAGCGCCAGAGTGTCGCTATGGTAAACAAATATAGTGAATTTTAAAAACTGCATTTATTCTGTTGTGGTTTATACGCTACCGACGTAGTAGATTTAATTCAATCCATTACGTTTAAATGAAATGCAAGGAAAATGCATATAATTTAATATTCCGTACAAGGAAGTCATATGGTGGGTACACATCATATTTTTTATTATTATAATTATTATTATTATTATCGTTGATCTTTGTGGCAATCGTTTTTAGTAAAAATAAAATATCGGAAATTTTCTTTTTTTTTTTTTTTTTTTTT
>KK116605.1:292319-309244 GCA_000611955.2 Stegodyphus mimosarum
AGCCATCGAATTTTGAATGACGTAATCCTACTGCGAATATGGGCATCTGGAAGCCCTAATTTTGAATTTGAAATTTGCTTTATTATCGATTTTATGTTTTGTAACATTTCAACGAATTTCTGATTAACAAACTAAATGATTTCAAAGCGAGCAATGGCAACACTGTACGGAAAAAAAAAACATTTTTATCTCCAGCGCACGAGACTTACGGAAATTCTAAAGATATGCTGATTTTAAAATAATTTTGCGATATTGATTTTGAACTGAATTTTATGGTTTGAGTACGTAGTACATGATATTTAATAAAAAAAGGTAGCACACGAAACGTTAAAAAAACGCGCCTTTGGACGTAATTTAAAATCTGAAATCTTTCAGATTTTTTTTTTAATAATACCTGTAGTGAACAAAATTCGAAATGCAGTTTACTGAGGCTAACCTGTTTGATAATTTTTTTTCCGGTTAAGTGCAGCTGATTTCCTAAGCCTAACATAAGTACTATAACGCTTCAGGAAAACTGGGAAAGTTGGGTTCAGTTGATTATGGCAAAACACACTAGGGCTGTCTTTCTAACGAAAGGGATGCCTTTTTGTAGCATTTTCTAAGGAAAGCTAGCTCATATACACTTGGGGAAAACCACGGAATTACCAATGCAGCTAGCCGTTTCCCCTGTAATCGAACCCACGTAAGAAATACCAGTGCTCAGCAATTTAACCGCTAAGCCGCGAGTCAGTCGATAATTGGGATGACAGTATCTTATATTTAGCTATAATCGATTGGTTACCTTGTCCTTATACAGTCTTCACCTAAAGGTTTAGAACTTTGAAGCTAAATATCTTATAGCACACTTGAAGTACACTCATTTATGCCCCTTGTGAAAGTTTAAGTTAAAGAATAAACGTTCTGTTACATTACATTATGCTACCTGAGCATTTACCATTCATGCAGATTATCATGAACTATTACCATTCCATAGGGCATAAGATCTTTAATTTACTACCCATTAGGCAGAAGATCGTTAACTCACCATCTCCGCAGACTGGCTTATTTGGTTGGTTTGATTTCATTTATTTGCATTATGACGAAGCATACTAAGGCTATTAGTCTAAGGGAAGGCGCTTTCATGGAAAACTTCAAAAAGGAAACTGTCTTGTATTCTCGTTATATAGAGAGGAAATAGAGATTCCAATGGCATGTTCAAACATAGATAAAACTACCAGTATTCAGTGGTTTTATCCTTCAGCCCTTGGTGGATTATACTAACTGGCGAATTATCAGTTTTCAAAGATGTTACCATACCACAGCCGTAAGATCTTTCATTCAAGAAAAAGCTGCACATTCTTTATTTAACTGACGTTTGAAAATAATAAAGGTTATTAATATTTTATATCTTTATTTTTTTATAATATTTCTAATTTATGTAATTTATAATTACATCTAACTTATGTGATTTGTAATCTGTAGTTACAGACAAATTTTCTAAACGTTCGTGCCATTTCAATAACTGATAAAAAATGTTTCTAATGTCTTATATAAGTATTCAATACCTCATAATCGTATCGGAATAATCCTCATCAGAATTGAGAATTGATCTTGGAATAATCATCATTCGAATAATCGTATCAGTGCAGATTAAGAATAAGTTTTTTGAACATGACATAGAATTTCCATGCATACAACTAACGCCATATCTGGAAAAATACCTTTAAAAATCAATAAATATGACACATTTAAATAACATTTTAAGCATATTTTACCTGAATAAGTCTATTGAGGAAACACATATGTAAATTAAGATACTGAAATTAATAAAGCTATAATTTTATATTTTTATAGAAACAGATTTGAAATAATCTTGCGAAAGGGATAAGGATTATATTGGATTTATACCCAGAAATAAATGTTCATCTAATATTTAGAAGGTAGCCATTAAAAAATTTCAGTAGTATGTATTAAGTGCATGTACAGTACTATATCTTTTAATATGAATTTGAAATACAGTATTTCTTTTTATTTTGAAAACAGATATCTTTCCTGCAAGATATGTCCTCACTTTCTTGACTTTTTGTGGCATGTGTCTCATATTTGGCCACAGAGTATGTCTCAACGTTGCAATGGTCGCCATGGTGAATTCCAGTGCCGAATTTGAGTTGCCTGAAAATGATGATAATCAAAATAAAGATGACAACCATTGCCCCTTACCAGACTTGGTGTTGAATAATACGCAGAATTTGAAAAAGGTACTTCTAGTCAAAATCTTTAATACAAAAATTTTGTAATCTAAGAAAAAAGAATTCAGTGGATCAATACATTAGACTATAAAACCTATAAAATATATACAGTGTCTCACAAAAAAGATGGGACACTTGTGCATTACAAAAGGAAACTGTAGTAAAATAAATTAAAAAAACATGTACAAATTTTTTGTGGGTGTGTTTCATACTTAAATTTAGTAACAATTATTACATAACATACATTTTCTCAAAATATTAAAATATTAATTTAATAAAAATGCAATTGCTTAGAACGGAGCAAAAAATGGCTCACATAAGTGATGGGACACTTACTTTTGCATCAAATATTTATCCAAAAATTTTTTAAAGGTTTTAATATTTTGTTGGATTTCCTTTTACTTTTAAAACATGATTTAATCTTCTTGGGATGGATTCGACTAATTTGTTTGTGATTTCTGGAGTGATTTTACGCCATTCTTCTTGAAGCACCGATTTTAATTGTTGTTTTGAAGAAATGGTGTGTTTGCGAATTCTTGATTCCAATTCTTGCCAAATATTCTCTATGGGATTTAAGTCTGGAGATTGTGGTGGTGTTTTTATATTTCAGGACAGTTATACAGCAGCCAGAGTCTAACGTTCGAAGCAGTGTGTTTCGGGTCATTGTCCTGGTAGAATTTAAAATCGTTATGAAGGTTCAATTTTCGTGCTGAAGATTTCAAATTTTGATTTAATATGCCAATATACTTGTACTGATCCATTATACTGTCAATAAAAACAAAATTACCAACTCCAGCGAACGACATACACCCCCATACCATAACTCCTCCTCCACCATGTTTTACTGGGGGCACCAAGTTCTGTTTGCGAAATTCTTCTCTGGGTTTTCTCCACACCAAAATTCTACCGTCGGAACCAAATATATTAAATTTACTCTCATCAGCAAATATAACTTCATTCCAATAATCAGAATTCTTATTTATGTTGGATTTTGCGAAAGCCAGTCTGAGTTTTCT
Organism: Stegodyphus mimosarum; assembly: GCA_000611955.2. Lineage (NCBI taxonomy): Eukaryota > Metazoa > Arthropoda > Arachnida > Araneae > Eresidae > Stegodyphus > Stegodyphus mimosarum. The sequence continues at coordinate 295,564 of KK116605.1, forward strand.
ACTCTTTTCACTTACAATGAATTTTTTCCTGGCTGCTCTACCGTGATATCCAGTAGATCGAATTACTCTTCTAATAGTCTCAGGATTAACGATTACTCCATATAATGCTTGTAAATGAGCAGCAACTTTAGGAGCACTCATTCTTGGATTTTTTTTAATATTTCGAACGATAATTCGCTTTATTCCACTAGATAGCTTTGATGGTCGGCCAGGTCTTCTTTTATCCTGAATCATATGATTCTTTTTATATCGTTGAATGATATTGAAAACTGTTGAATGACTCAAGTTAACTGTTTTAGCAGTTTCTCTAATAGATTTTCCACGTTCAATATGCAAATTAATAACTAATTTTCGAATTTCAGGCAAAGTTTCTTTTCGTTTAGCATTCATGGCTGCACAGAGCTAAAAAACACAAAAATTCCAAAACAAACTGGAAAGAAATAATGCAGACGATTTTATAAATTATTGCCAATTGCTTTTGAGTAAAAATAAAAACCCCAAAAAATATTTTTAGACGATTTTTGTTGCATAGTCTAATGGTGTCCCATCACTTATGTGAGCCATTTTTTGCTCCGTTCTAAACAATTGTATTTTTATTAAATTAATATTTTAATATTTTGAGAAAATGTATGTTATATAATAATTGTTACTAAATTTAAGTATGAAACACACCCACAAAAAATTTTTACATGTTTTTTTAATTTATGTTATTTTAGTTTCCTTTTGTAAAGCACAAGTGTCCCATCACTTTTGTGAGACACTGTAATTAAGATTTCATTTGCCGAAATTATGAAATATTTTTATTTATTTATTTGTTAAAGTTTTTAATGAATTCAATTATTTCAAAGTATATATAAATGTTTAGACTGAAGATGTATAGTAAACTTACACTAATACCAACTTTCTACCTTTCCGTATATCAAATGAAGTTCGAATTCTCAGTTCTTTTGATGATTTTTTCTTGAAAATAAATATTCTATAATAGGATACCTATTTCTTCATTACCTTGCAAAAATTACTCTGCACGCATTTGCAAAAGTTATTTTTGTAATGCTCAAACAGTTTTTCTGATAACGATTTAGAAATTTTTGCTTCGGTTGTAGACTTTCCTCTTGGCGAAATTAAATCAGCGCAGACGACACCCAGCAAGTAAGCAAAAATCAGTCTTTTAACTGAACTTTATTTCAAAAACGTTGACCAAAATTCTTTCTTGCTGCTTGTCGATAAAATTGCAGTGAGTCTTTTAATTTAAATCAACTCCAAATAAAGCTAATCTTTACAACAGTTAAATTATGTGTTTACGACTTAAGCTAAAAGATTACAAATTCTATTTGCCTAAAATTCTGGTATCCTGTCTGCAAAAGCAGTTGCTTGATTTGATAAATCGTGGTGTTTAACATTATATTCTATTTAATTTACAATATAAGAAAAATGTATCTTAGTAAACACTATGTCAACACACCTTTTAAATTTTAATTTAACTACTACTCATAGACAGATAAATATTCTTCATTAAAAATTAACTGTGAATTACTTAGCTTAGCAACTGAAATGCATTTCCTACTTCGAAAAGCAGTTGCACTTTAACACATTTCAAAACTATGATCCAGTGACTCACAGCTAGTGTCTTAATTCAAATGATTTGCGATTTTTCTGCTAAAGGCAGTAAAATAGATCATTACGCTAATGAATCAGTAACTAGTTTAAAATAAAGCAAGACCATAATATAGGATTATATTATGGATATGACATCATTGATGGCCTGAGTAATGTCAACGCAAAGTGTTGCTTGAAAAGACCACGAGTAGTTAAATCATTCAATAACAAGTTTTAGCATTCTTGAAATATACAGATGGAGATGAAAATGGGTGAGATATTTTAACTGTTACAAGCCAGTCTCTGAGTCTTCCATTTCTTAATCTTAAATGTGCATAATGAATAAATCAATGTAGCTCTTTACCGCTTGGATGATTGTTATTATTTCATTGATTGCCGTAGGGCACGTATGTTTGGACACCATACACACAAGGAGTCATACTAGCTTCCTATTTTTATGGATACGTCGTAGCACAGATCATTGGAGGAAGGATTGCTGATTATGTTGGTGCTAAACGTCTGTTTGGAGGAGCAACATTGTTGTCATCCCTTTTGACCTGTTTCACGCCTGCAATTTCAAGTTTACCAGAGATACATATGATTGTGTTACGAATTGCCCTCGGGTTCGTTCACGTAAGTAACAGCAATTCATTTATTTAATATATAGATGAAAATTTTCTTTGTCCAGGTCAGTAGGAGATCATTGAATCTATTTTCAGGGTATGAATTATCCAAGTGCATATACATTATTTGCTCGATGGGCGCCAGTACAAGAAAGGAGCACTTTGCTGTCCATCTGCGTGATTGGTACTCATTTCGGTGTAGTAATGTCTATGCCACTCACCGGGTACTTATGTGATAATGGTTTTGCCGGTGGATGGCCATCTGCATTTTACGTATTAGGTAAGGGAATCATATATTTTTTTGTTATAATGTTTATATAAAAATTTTTTTGTTATAATGTTGAACAGAGTGGCGCTTAAGTTCACTATCTCTTCAAGCTTTCAGGGAAATTATTTTTTAATCTCATTGCTCTTTGTAATATTTTCCAAAACTATGCACATATGTCAGTTACGTCAAGCTAAAAATTCAGCACTCAGAAGCATTTTTAAAAAACTTCTCCTCCATCTGTTCACCCCCATTTTCCTAGCAAATCCCGTCATGAAAGAATAGAATTCTAAAGTCTTATTTCTGAACTTCCATGTTTTTCATTGATTGATAGTTATGTTTTTCATTAAAAACCAAAGCGCAATAACTACGTTTTTCAGTCCTGCTTATTTAGTATCCAGATCGATGTATAATAGTATTAAAATTCTAAATTATCTGATATTTAGCCAAATTAGTAAGACCAGTGAATAGTAGTTCATACCAGTTTCGGTTTTCTGCGTTTGAAAGAGGTATTCGTTTGTCGTTTTTTTGCCACGCTCAACGAGAACAGAAAACATTGTCTGTTAGAACTCCAAGAAGGCATTCATCGATAAATGATTTGCTATATTAAACTATTGTAATTGCATTCATAGATATGATAACTGCAAACTGTGCAAATTGTTGTCAGATTTATCTTATTAATTCTGTAAGATTCATTTTTTCCTTTCAAAATTTACTTCCAAATCAATTTTCGTTTATGTTGGAAATTGTGCATCTCTCCTTTGCGGCTGCGCTGAGCAGAAGAAGTATTATATAATCCCTCAGTAGAATCTACAAGAGCCACCTGTGACTGTGAGTCCTTCCGATGGAGGTGAAGATTGTGTGTCCTCCCGATGTGCCTTATCGACGTGGCCAAGAGCCGTGAATCATTCCAGAGTGGTTAGATGATTTGAAGTCCATTGAAACTTGCAGTGGAATATAGCTGTGGAAGACTACAATGTAACAGGAATCTATTACAATATCCCGGATAATTGAATACTCCGCCAAGTACCTGCCTGACTAAACTGTCAAATAGACTCTACTCATGTTGTACCAGTCAAGAACATTCATCTGTCATTCATAACGTGAGTTTACTAACGATTCATAGTCTGACATGATATATTCATCTATTTTGCTAAGCTCAGGGAAAACAATTATTAAATCTTATGTTTTTGACTTACAGTAAGTGTACTTCTTTTGGTAGGGAACCACGTTTTTACACTAGTGCGTATCACTCTCAGGAACCTTCAAAACCTCAATAGTTAAAGCACAATAAAATATATCCCAGAGGAATTTTTTTTCAATTTCACATTTAAAATACTATTTTCTTTGCATAAAACGATTAATATTTATTACAGTTTCGTAATGACCATGTTGAGATATTACTAATTGCTATAATTTTCTACGTAATAAGGCATTTTTGATGAAACCAATTTCGCATATGCGGTAAGAAATGCAATTACTGTAATGAAATAATAGTGTATAATATTTTAATTAACGTTTCAGGAGCAGCTGGTTTTCTATGGTTCGCCCTTTGGTTCTTCTTTGTATTCGATACTCCAGCAGAACATCCCAGAATAAGTTCTTTCGAGCTTGAATACATTCAAAGAAATGTGCTACATATGTCTAAAGAGAAACAGGTGAGGGACTCATGTTTCTCGAAGTGTTTTATCTTTTGCATGCAAGTTATTTTACATTTGATTATTATGCTTACTTTTGTTTCGTATTTGAAATAGTTTAGGCTTATTTTCAAGTATGATCTTCAGTAATTTGTTAATTTATCTGCAAATAACATAATAGTATATTGGATTATCATTTAATGATCAGCAGTTTCCTAAAGTATTAAAACGAAATATTGTATGTATATCTTTGTCACAAATGTATTATCTTTATCATAAATATGATCAGGTGCTTGAAGAATGAATTATTTTAACTATACTTACAATGCATTAAAAGGAATAAAACCGTAAGCTTTAATAAATACGTTAACTAATGAAATTTGTAGATTATATGATTATCAAATTAAACAGCGATTGTAAATCCTAACAAGTACTTAGAATTGTTTCAAAAGCTGAGGTATCCTAAATAAATTTAGTATCATTAACCTAAATTTCTATATCGAGGCCAGAATGCCGTTTTCAGCAATCTCGGTCCCTAAAAGGTTTATAAATCTGCTTGCATCTAGCAGATGCTGTGCTTAAATTCTGTGTACACCGATTTATTTATAATTAAGCTATCTGGTTAGGAGTTCAAGCGCAAGCATCGCAAAGACCTACGTTCCAGTCAAAGAGATCTTCGGAGACTGCTGCGAACCACTTTTAAGAGAGCCAAGAGGATTCTGTCCAGCAATACGGAGGCTAGCGACGAAATAGATGCCCTCTTCGAAAGACGAGACTTTTATTCAAAAGTAACCAGAGCGAGATTTGAGGAGCTGTGCGTGGACCTCTTCCTATCGACCCTCGAGCCAGTAGAGCGAGCCTGAAAGATGCAAAGTTAGACAACAGCAGCATTCACGAATCTTGGTCGGTGGTTAAACTCGCATTCCCAAGATACAGAAAATGCTGAGAGACCTGTTTCCACGAGAAGGAACTTTGCATGTCGATCAATCCTGACGAAGCAGTAGCCTAAGGGGCAGCCGTCCAAGCTGCTGTTTCGGCAGGAAACACAGATGAGAAGATTAGAGATGTCCTGTTGGTACACGTAGCTCCTTTGTCATTGGTTATCAAAATAGCAGGTGGTGTCATGACCAAGATCATCGAGAGAACAAGGAACCTTCAACGATTGTCAGGATAGACACATCAAATGTGCCACCTCCTAAGTCAAAGATTAAGACATTATTTTTACCTCTCAGATTCTTGTCCAGACTGTATGCCAGAGCAGCTGCAATTGGTTCGTTGATGATTCTCAGAACATTCAGTACAGCAATTTTTCCTGAATCCTTTGTTGCTTGTCTCTGTAAATCATTGAAGTATACAGGAACTGTGATTACAGCATCAGTAACGTTCTGCCCTAAGTACATCTCAGCAGTTTCTTTCACCTTAGTCAGCATCACGGCACTTATTTCTTCAGGATTAAAACGCACGCATTGTGGCATCTGAAAAATCAAAGGATGAAGAAATGAAGGAAGTAGCTGGTGAAGTGTCCGAGAAAGATCAAGAAATAAAGTATGGAACCTCTAACGAGATTGAAGAAAGAGAACGACAAGATGAAAAAAAAACGGGAAAGAAACTTCTGATTCTCAAGTGTCTGAAGCTGAAATGGAAGAAAGTGATAATACTGTTTGTAAAGATCAAGAAGTAAAAGAATCTGAAGAAGGTGAAGACATAATTCATGGAAATAAATTACTGATTCTCAAGTGCCTGAAGTAGAGATGGAAGAAAGTGAAAATGCGACGGTTAAGTTGGTAGAAATTGATAGTGAAGTTACCAAGTTGCAGTCAGCAAGTATTCAATCATCTGAAAACTCATGTGATGCAGAAATGAGAGAAGCTGATGTACAGCTTAAGCAGAGTGTTCCAATATGGCAAGAAAGTACACCGACTTCATAAACTAAGTGTGTACCTCATAAAGCAAGTTCCACAAACAGAAACACGACTCTAAACCAGGATACCTCTCCCTTTTCTAGTTCAAGTGATATATCTTTCTGCGCCTATATTTGCCTAAACGTTGTGACAAATTTTCATTTTTTCTGTCTTTTTTTTACAACACTTACATCCTGAAGTAAAACTTTTAAATTTTTAACAATATTCTTTTTGTTTCAGCTTAGGCGTTTTAGTATTATCTGAATTTGTGTCTTAATATCTCATTCAAATCTTTCTCTTCACTTATTTGTCCAAAGTGTCGTTAGTGTAGAAAGGCTATTATTCTTGAAACGAGATTTTGAGTCTAATCACTACAAACGGCTGTATTACTTCTCAAATTTTTGTCACCAAATATTATCGCCCTGTATTATATTTAAGGAAATTAAACAATAAGGATTATGCATGAATGTATGTATATTTCTTGCTCTGGGAAAAAACAACGGTACCTAGAGCCATCAAATTTTGAATAATTAGTCCTCCACACGAATATGGGCTCTTGGAAGCCCGAATCTTGAATTTCGAATTTGTTTTATTATCTATTTCCTACTTTTTAAACTTTAACAAATTTTTGATTAACAAACTCAACGATTTTAAAGCGAGCAGTGGCTACATATAGTACAGAATAAAATATTTTTATCTCTAGCACGCGAGACTGTCTATCGGAAATTCTAAAGATATACCGTTTTCAAATATTTTTAGCCCAAAGGGGCGTTAGCGCAAATGCTCTCAAACGTGTGTGCGTCTGTAAAGGAAAAACACTCGTTTGGGCGTAATATAAAATTTGAAGCTTTCAGACTTTTTTTTTGAGTTATTAAAAAATTTACTAAAATAACAATGCAAAAATTAGAAATCTGAAGGCTAAAGCAAATGTGTAAAACTTAAAGTAGCAAACAGAAATTGAAATGAATGAATTCATTTAATTAAACCTAAATATTATATAGTATGTAAAGGAAGATACCAACTTCGCTTTATTAATTCGTTTCCAGAATGTACCTGTTCCATGGCTTCATGTCATCCGATCTCCGCCAGTATGGGCAGTGACTGTAGCCAAATTTTGTGGTGCCTGGAGTTTTATTTGTTTTCAGTCTAAGTTGCCAGCCTACTTGGATGAAGTTCTGCATTTGCCCATCCAAAAAGTAAGATATTTGTTTTTCCGTAGTATTTTTTATCTAAATAAAATTTCTTGTGTGTCTTTGCAGTCAAATATTTTTAACAAGAAGGAAGGACATGAATTTCGAAAAAATAGTTATACCATGTTCCTGTATTCATGCGCGTTATTATCTTAACAGTTAGACAGATACAAAATGGCAAATTTTAGCTTCTTAATGTAAAAGGCAGAAAATTCTCACTTTGATGACTCATTTTACGTATATTTCAATCTTGAAAAGTTGAGAAATTTAAACGAACTGAAAGTGTTATTCAAATAAAATACCGCACATTTTTAACAGTTTTCTGAGTTGTAATCTTTTCTCTAATTCTTCTGATGAATGTTTGACTTAAGTAACACGGAGAGTCCTGTAATTATTACTTGTGATTAAAGAATAACATTTAAATATAATTCAAAATAATTATTTCATTCTGCATCTCTACTGAATTTGCTTTCTTTCTGATTAATGACATATAGCATAGCCATTTATCCACACCAGCAGGTTTGTTTTTTAGTGACAAGGTTATAAACTCTTACGTTGGAGGTAAACGTAAGACATGGATTGCAGTTATGACAAAAATTCTTTCATTTGCTGTACATTGCAAAAAGGTTTCTTAATCTCCTTTAATTGGATTATTCACATCGCATAAATAGACCCATTCAAGGCCCAGAATAAATTTATAATTTCTCTTTCCTGTTGAATGCACTGACAACGTGTAGAGGTTATCGTTTTTCCAATATCCAGTGCAAATATGGAGTAATTTTCTTTAGAGAAATTAAGCTAACCGACTTAAGCTTGAAAATGATCACTGAACAATAGACAACCTATATTAGAAAATCTAACATCAAATTCAATGTGAAAAGAAATCATTAGAAAAAAAGTGTCCTTTTCTTAACACATTGTTAAGGTAAAAGAACTTCCACTTTCTGAGGTTTGGTGCTATTCACCTTCGACCACAGAAAATAAAGGAAATGGAATACCAAAAAAAATAAATAAATAAATAAATAAAAAAGTCTGATATAGGCTACCACATAACTTCCTTATACGGCCTGTTATATTATACACATTTTTTGCTGCATTTCATCTAAACTTATCTCCTCAAATTTCATTAGAGATATATTTCTCATTCAATTAATTCAGTTCTCCCTTCGCGGCAAAATAAAAATTTATAAAAACTCAAAACATCTTCATAAAAATTGTAAAATACATGAAAACATAAAACACCAAATACGGTTAGCACAGAAACAAAAAATTTTAACAATTAAAGAATTAAAATTAGACGCATAAACAAGCGATTCGTCCAGCGGAGCATTAAAGGCAGATTTTTCGATGCACAAAACTGAAAGTTTACTTTTGGTTCCATTGGGTAAAAAGACACTAACTGTGTAGAAAACCACTTAATTCACTATTCTACCAAAGAGTTTCAAATGTAAAAAAATATGGCTGCTATGGTAAAATATAGGCTTAGTATCACTTAAACAACTTTTAAATTGTTGATAATTCTACAGTATTACATGCGAATTAACTAAAGGGGTAAAACCCTTAACCAGAGCATAACAGCAACATAGTTCAATCCCTTTTTAAGCAAAAAATTCACAATTTACCGACATATAACAATAAAAAAACTGAGCTCACCGAGCCGGGTAACGGAGTGAGTATGTATATATATATGTTACTGTGAAAGACCGAAATTGGAGAATGTCGACTTTCACCGGAGAATGTCAACATTCACCAAATACGTCGGTGAAAGATCGAATATAACATTGCATTCTTGCACATTCGGACCCTCACCGGTGTATGTCGACAATCACAGATATTCTCTGGTGTAGGTCGAAAAGAGAGGCGACTGGCTGTTTCCCATAAATACAGTTGTAAAAAAAGCAAGGTTCTCTTGTGCAATTCAAAGTGTCTTATGTATAATTAAGTTTTTAACTTCTATTATTTTTCTTTCTCATTTTGAATGTACTGTGTGTTTTAAATTCTTATGTTATTAAAATCTTATTTTAAATCTCAAGTGCGTTTTTTCGCGACTGAATTACGGAGAAGAAAATATAAAATTATTATATGTTGAACATTCACCATTAGTACATGGTGAATGTCGACATTCACCGGTGAATGGTGAATGTCGACATTCTCCAGATTTCGGTGTTTCACTGTAACATATATATATATATATAATATATTAACATACTTTTGGTGCGACCGACTGTAACCAAAAAGGGAGGTGCACAACTACATGTTATAGTAGTCTCATGTACAAAATTTCTAAGGCTACTCCTTTTTGAGTTATGCGAGATACATACATACACACGAACGTATGTACCGACGTCACGAAAAAAAATCTCTTCTGAATCCATTTAAATCCGTTTTGGTAAGAAACAAGTTCTTTATTATGTCCGTACGTACAGATGTCACGCAAAACATCGCTCAAGTGGATTCAAGAGAGGTCAAAATGGGTATTTTCCTTGAAATGTAGTACCCTAAATTTTTCGCTATTACTGTACATCCATTACTTCGTACAAGAAAGTAAAAAGCTATACAATTTTCAACAATTCCGCATTTTGATAACATCTAGAAAAAGTTTTATACCAAATGTTTTATAAAAATATTCAAACTTCATTAATGTTCATTTCTTTTAGAATGGTTTTGTGAATGCACTGTTATTTGGAGCTCTGTGTATTTCCATTGTCATTTCTGGAAAAGCTTCTGATTTTATTAGGTCAAAAGGATACTTCAGAACAACCACTATAAGAAAATCGTTCGAAACCATTGGTAAGTTGCTCATTATGTTATTTCTTATAAGTAAGCCATTCCATACCTTATTAATAAAGAAACTGCGAATAAATATCTTACTGACAAAAATAATACTATAAATCTGGCTGCTTCGTACGTATTTTATTAAATTATCTTATTATCATAGTTACGGACTATCGTGTGAAGATTTCCATAGTTACAATATAACGAGCATCTTTTCCAAGTAATAAATACCCAAATTAATGTATTTTAAAATAAAGTTTAAGTAACAAAAGTTAGATGCAAAATGATAAGAGTGGTTTTATCTTAAATGTCGAAATAATGTTTCTCTTTACTTCCCTACCATAAATCATAATTTATGATATATAGTCGGTAAGAAGTGATTCGATGGCTTCTAGATTCATAACAATTTCCTGCAAAAAAACATTCTATAATTTCTATATAAAATTTTAAAATTTTAGATAAATTTTGGATGAAAAATGCATTATATAGTTGGTACAAAAACTGGAAAAAAAGATTTCCCTATTGCTGTCTCATGGAGGAGTTGATTACCTGAAAGTGGTACACCTCATAAATAACACACCTCATAAAATTATTTATGATAATAAATAAAATAAAATTATGTATGACAATAAAATACTCGTGAAATATTATACAGTTTCAAAACGATTAACGATATTCTAATTGAGAACAAATCAGTTTTCTTTCTGCGATAGAAATGTTTTCACTTACTTATTTATTTTTATGACACCCATCAGATTAAAAAAAATATGATTTTTTAAGGTACGATTTTCCCTCCCTATCTGATTTTGACAAATTTATCAGAGCAAATTTACGCACTGCGCAAAAACAAAAATGGGACAGTTCTATATCTCCCGTTCTACTGGGCCGATTAACGAAATTCAACTTGCGCTTCTCATGTCTCAGAAGCGTGACTTAGGATATGTATAAGATTTATATACATTATTTTTGTAATGAAGGTATTTGACACAAAATCGACCCTTTTTGAATTTTCCATAATTCGATTCTACGACTCAAATTATACCAAACTGATTTTGTAAAAATCGCACGAGTAGTTTTTAAAAAATTAGTTCTTAAAATTTTAACTCCTCAATGTTAATTGAATTCAGTATATATTTCTTAATATCTCTTTTTTTTATTACACTTGATTCCTTCTTCCAGAATTCGAAATATAAGCTTAATCTAAATACAATTCACACATTTTTTATGATTTATTTTTAAAATTTACATTTTTAAATACTTTTTTATAAATTTTTCGACAAATTTTTTGCATTGCAACCTATAAAATATTTACTATCATCTTAAGGCAGATGTATTTCTAAGCATAGCTGCAAAAAAGTTACAGTTTTGTATGCAAAATTTCCTAAGATATACGTGAATTTCTTTCCGCTGCTGTACAATGAAAAAAAGGAAAAGAAAATAAGTTGCTATAAATTAAGAAGTTCGCCATTCTTGGTGCAAACTGAAAAAATGCACCAAGATAAATTCTTGAATTTCTCCATTAATTTCACAGCAGATTTAATATTTAGGCCTAATTTGAGTCGTAGAATCGAAATATGGAAGAAAATTGGTATGTTATGTCAGAAAAAGTCCGATTTTGTGTCAGAATACTTATATTAGAACACTCCTATATGTATAAATTTAATATATATACCAAGTCGCGCTTTCGAGACATGAAAAGCGCAATTTGAATTTCTTCAATCGGCCCAGGAGAACGGGAAATATAGAACTTTTTCATTGTGGGAAAATTACTGAACCATCGAGTATTCGCTGTGATAATAACCTTCTTGTCTAAGAATTATCGTCAAAATAGAACAGCTGAACTGAAATCAATAGAAAAAAAAACGCATTGAATGCTTTAAGGCAGTAATGATCCAGCAAATATTTTTAGAACATTGTTGTTTCGTGTACCCTTCTATTTATGTTATACATATGATAATGGCCTATATCTCTTCCCAAAGCAAATAGCTAGTAAATGCTTCATGAATATCAAAAGTAAACCAAAAACTAAATATTCTATCAATCAATTAACAATTTAATTATTAAAATGTTATTTCTAATACTAAATAATCTTATGAATTTTAAAGTATACAACAAAAATATTTTAATGTATGCTGAATACTTAGGTCAATGTTTTGCTTTGAAACTAAAAGAGTAGAATATCTGATAAAATTATTCCTTTTGTAGCTTTATTAGGACCTGCTGCATGCATGCTTGCCATTCCATTGGTTAAATGTGATGCCAGTGCTGTCATTGTTCTCCTGACTTCCGCTATGGCTTTATTCGGTTTGTGTGGTGGAGGAGATGTTTCCGTCATCGTCGATTTGGCCCCGGATTTTGCAGGTTTGTTATATTATCATTTATGCAGATTATTCTTGAGAAATTCAATCACTAAACATTCATGCATAGTTTAAAAATACGCCTATGTCTGCAGCCTAGAGTGATCTCATGTCTTTGATGTTTATATACGTAGATGTTTATACCTAGTTCTAAAAGTGTTCGTTTTGCACGTCTTTGTTTTCACGAAGACTAGTATTAAAATCTTCTTCTATATACAAAAGGAATGCGAAGAGGATTTTACTTTTACTAAGAAAAAGCGAAAAAACATTTCAATACTTTTTTATGGAATGATTGAAGAAAATTATAACCTATTCCGAAGCTATATTAAAGTTTAAAAGGGTTTCACATTTTTGCTTCTTTCATACACGAATGTTTTTGTTGCCTGATAAGAGTTCTTCGATGGGAAAAGTTGTCAATCTATATAAACAAATATATATTGTATTTCAAGTTTTTAATATCACCCTAAGCTCAAGATGGATTTTGATTTTTGCACTTAGAACAACCAAACATATAAACTGCAGATGTATGCAACCGGCAATAAGATACTAATAAATGATCATCGTCCCCTTTCTTTTCTACCTTTGTCTCTGTCCTTCCCCTTTACCAAATATCTGATGAGTTATCTTAACGTGCTACCGTCATTGCTTCCATCTCTAAGACTTCGAATATGCTCACTATCTTCTCATGTACATGTGGTGCAAGTATACTGAGAAAAGGTTTAGTGTTTATATGGATTGTGTATACATCTCATATTTTTCCTCTTAGCGTTATTTGGTGTGATTTGAAAGATTCTCGTTGGAGGCCGGCTAGACTGCAGATTACGGGCCAGTCGCCAAATGAAGCGAAATCGAGCCAAATCTGGTAACCTCTTGGCGTCATGAAAATCGTTATGATTTAAGGTTACAGTCTATAGCATTTAAACGGGCTTTTTGAATTTTCGGCATTTCACTGTGCTTCTAGTAAATTGTGTGAGCAAAATGGCTGACGTCGAAAGAGTTGAACGTGTAGATTTTACTTATTTGATTCGGTTGCAAGATAACGGCGAAAGATGTGTGATAGAACGGTGCATGAATTATGGTTTGATTGCGAATATGTACGAATGTCTTAAGTGTAAAAATAGTATGAAATTACTTCAAATAGAAGATGCGACAGATTTGTTTGAATGGAGGTGTGTGTCCATTGCATGCGGTTAAGCACATGGTTGAAATGATGAGTCGATGTTGAATGAGCGCGCCATTTTGAATTTCATCTCCATTGTATTGTTCCATTTTAGTGTGGATATAAACAAATGCGAGTTTCTACTATTTATTATAAATAAAAATTTATTATAAAAATA
>KL816474.1:0-17401 GCA_000611955.2 Stegodyphus mimosarum
TTCTGCCGTATAGATAATGATGGAAATGTTCTACGGCTTTGACTATGCCGAGCAACTCTTTCCGGGTGACACAGTAATTCCTCTCCGGTTTAGATAGGCATTTGCTCCAGTAAGCTACTACCCGCTCTTGGCCCTCTATTTCTTGGGTCAGAACAGCGCCGACACATTCATTACTCGCATCCGTGTCGAGAATAAATGGTCTGTCGAGCTGAGGATACGTCAGGATTGGAGCAGATGTTAAGGCTTCCTTCAGGTTCTTAAATGCATTCTCACATTCTTTTGTGCACACGAACTTTTGCTTGCTCTCTGTCAGCTTGTGAAGGGGTCTTGCCATGGAAGAAAAATCCTTCACGAATCTCCTATAGTAGGTGCAAAGTCCTAGAAAGCTTCTCAGCTGGTGGACATTTTCGGGACGTCTCCAGTCTTTAACTGCTGACACTTTTTCAGAATCCGTGCGCACACCTTCAGCAGAGATGACATGTCCGAGATAAGTGACTTCCTGTCTGAATAATTTGCATTTAGCGGGACTCAACTTCAGATTGGCTTCTTTCAGTTTCTGAAGCACCTTTCTAAGATTTTCCAAATGTTCTTCGAAACTATTCCCGACGATGATGATGTCATCCAGGTATATCAGACAGGCTTCGTATGAAAGACCTTTTAAAACAGTCTCCATTAGACGTTCGAATGTAGCCGGCGCATTACATAGCCCAAACGGCATCACCTTGAACTGCCAAAGTCCTTGTCCTGTAGTAAATGCCGTCTTTTCTCGGTCATCAGGATGTATTTCTACCTGCCAATATCCACTCTTTAAATCAAGTGTCGAGAACCACTTGCTTCCAGAAAGAGTGTCCAGAATGTCATCAATTCTAGGAAGAGGGTAACTGTCTTTCTTCGTAACCTCGTTCAACCGGCGATAGTCAACGCAAAATCTGGTTGATCCGTCTTTCTTCCTCACCAGGACGATGGGAGATGCCCAGGGACTTGCTGAAGGCTCGATGACATTGCTTTCTTGCATGTCCTTTAAAAGTGCTCGTACCTCTTCCTGTTTCGCAATCGGCAGACGTCTTGGATGTTGCTTGATTGGTGGATGATCACCAGTATCGATTCTATGTTGAGTCAAACTGGTTCGACCAACGTCAGAAGACGAACGGGAGAAAACATCTTGAAGATCTTTAATAACACGCTCGGCAGCATTCTTTTCTTCATCGTTTAATTGCGCATTCTGCAGTAACTCCGATATAATGTTGTCGGAAGACACGGGTTTTGAGATGTTACTTTTTCTTTCAACGCTGGTTACTGGGGTACATTCTGCAACCACTTCACCTTTCTTAATAACCCTCGCCTTATCAGTTACATTGGCAACTCTCACCGGGATAACGGTCCCTGATAGGTCGACGAGTGCTGAGGCTATTAATACTCCTTTAGGGCTATTACAATTCTTGGGATATTCCATGACGCCGTAGCGGAAATTTCTATTTTCGGCTATGGATCCAGGAAGTAAAATTTCTGTTCTTGCCGGTATTGTGATATCGTCTTGAGCTATTATTTTGTGGATAGATTTCACTCCTTCATCATTAATTTCGAATAAAGTTATGTCTTCAGAGGCAGAATGCAGTTCGTTATTTTTAAAGTCCAAGGAAAAATTGTGTTTCCTTAAAAAGTCCAATCCGAGTATGCAAGGGTCTGTAATTTCTGCTACATAGGCCGTGTGATGGTAAGTGGCACTTCCAAACGTGATGTTAACGTTTAATTTCCCCTCTATATCGATCTTCTCCCCGGACACAGTCTGGAGGGTAACGCAGGGCGGCGTCCAGATAAGTTTACCTTCGAGTTGTTGAGCCAAATCTTTTCGAATGATGGTAACATTGGCTCCCGTGTCGATCGTCATGTTACAAGGAATTCCATTGATTTGTCCCATGATGAAAATTCCGTTATTGCCGCCACTCACTGCAGAAATCTGAAGCGCTTTAAACTGGGGCTTTTCATTATCTGGCAACCTCCGCCCCGCGAGATGGCCACGAATTAGTTTCCCTCCTTCTTGAGAGGCGCGGTCTTAACATCCGTGCCCTGGGGTGTTCTGCAGTTTCTTCGAATGTGCCCTTCAGCACCGCAGTTCCAGCACTTTACGAACGGTTTCTTGTCACCAGTATTCCGTGTCAAAGCATTCACCTTTCTGGTTAAATCGTCTAGGCGAGCAGTCATTGGATCCACTGGTTCTTGTATGTGAGCAGCTCTGATTGGGTGGCGGTCTCTACGAGTGGCTTGCTGTGCTGCCTCGAATTTCATGGCATACACCAGAGCACTTTTTAAGTCCTTCACATCAGCCATTCGCAGTGCTTTCTGTATTTCAGGATCCCGGATGCCGTCGATGAAGTATTGCAGGGACAGGATTTCTCTTGTTTCTGTCGGGCACTCCGAAAAGGCGAGGTGGGACAGCCTTTCAACATCCGTGGCGAGCTCCTGGAGTGTTTCCGTAGGCTTCTGTTGACGGGATTTTAACTGCAGCCTGCTGTAATCTTTTAAACACTTCTCTCCAAAACGCAGCTCTAAAGCACCGGACAGAGCTTCGAAATCTAGCCTTTTGTTTTCGGGAAGAGTTTGAAGGATGTCCGCTGCGTCTGCTCTCAGAGAAGCCGCAAGGTGACAGGCCTTAGCTTGGGAATCCCATCCATTTGCTTCCGCAACTATAGAAAATTGTGTCTTATACACTTGCCAGGAGGTCTTCCCATCATATGTCGATAGCTTCAGAGAAGGATGCGCAGGCATGGCTAGGAATTTAAAAGTATCCGAACTGCTTCCTGCCGTCGCTACGAATTTCTTTAAAGTATCAACTTCTTTGGCAACTGCGGAAACTTTGTCATCAATTTGTTGTTCCACTGCAGAAACTCTTTCTTGAATTTGTTCTCTCACAGCAGAAACTCTGTAATCGATTTGTTGTTCTACGGCAGAAACTCTCTCTTCTATTTGTTCTTTGACAGAAGAAACTTTATTTTCAACCGCATCTATTCTGCCTTCCATAGTCTCAAATTTATTTTCTATTATGCAAGTAATTTCCTTTTTCATCTCTTCTTGACTTGCTTTAACGGCTCTCATCTCTTCCTTAACGGATTTCTCCATCTTTTCTTGAACAGAATTCATTTCTTCCTTAACAGATTTCTCCATCTTTTCTTGAACAGAATTCATTTCATCTTTAACAGAATTCATTTCATCTTTAACAGATTTCTCCATCTTTTCTTGAACAGAATTCATTTCATCTTTAACAGATTCTTGAACAGCTTTCATCTCCTCTTTCACGGAATCTTGGCCAGCTTTAATTTCTTCTTTAAATGCAGCAAAGGCTGCCATGAATTGCCTTAATTGTTCTTCCATTGCTCTAGTTAATGGCATTCAAAAATCCCACTTCTGACACCAAAAATTGTTACGTGCGTACGGGTTCGTAATATATTGAATGCACAAGTCGTAAAAGGTTAACAAAAATTTATTTTTTTCACAATAAATAAATTAAAATGCTGAAATATTTCTTCACAAATCTTCGCACAATATCACAATATCTCAAACGTTTAGCAAAAACTCAGTTCAAAACAGATAAAATAGTTCTATCTCACAGCGAAATCACTACAATCAATACAGCATTAAGTAAACAAACAGCAGTTCGCTTTTTACAGCTACAAGTATAACAGCAACAACAACAACTAACTCACTAACTGAGATGAGGTGTTTCACCTCGGCTTTTATAAGCTTTTTAATTATCAGTAGAACAATCACGATGTTTCTAGATTTTTCTGGATGGCAACAGTAATTACGAGATATTTATTTATTAAGCATTAAATGCACGCGCTCTTTTATTTTTATTGCTATTTTTTTTTTCGACGTAGCTTTCTCTTCAAAAATCGTCTGCGTTGCTAAGGCAACATGAAACAAATCTAATTACAATTCTAAATAAATAGCCAAATGAATGTGAAATTCGTAACAGTATAATGCTGCGGAAAATGATATAATTAACGCCACCTTACATATATTTAATCTGTATATCTCATAGCCAGGTTCACCTACTAATTCTTTCCGATGTTATTCGTACCAAATCAGTACATGCCATTGTATATTTATGAGAGAAATGTGGAAGCTCGAAATAATAAGATAGGGAGCAGGTTTAAACTAGGAAGAAGATTTAAAGTACTTTTTTTTACTTGTCTGCCTGACAGGTATACTATCTTGTTATAATAATAGAACATATAATCTCTGTTACTTGCCGCGAGTTCAGGACAAACACTAGAGTAAAATCGTACCATTAAATGGACCTAACTCGCACCTTCGTAAGTTTGGGTTCAGTGTTTAGTTTTTTCACGAAACGGCTATGGCTATCGAAGTTAAAATTGACTAAGTAACTCAGTCTCAAGGAGAAGTATTAGAGTGACGGTCTGTGATAGCAGCTGAAAGTTTTCTCTTTTTTAAATGAAGAACTCTGCTTTAAAATACATTAATTAATTTGAATCCTGGTGAGATCTGTCGAAAGTATAGGCCAAATAATAAAATAACGGGTGAATTCACGTAAAATACTACACACAGAAAATAGTAATGTAAGAATGTAATAAATCGGCATTTATAGTTTGGTTCTATTTACTGTATGACAATACTCGCGATGACTATCTTTCGATGGGAAGGTATGTCTTTGTGAAGAGCTTTCTAAGCCAAACTGGCTTGTAGTCGCATTACACAACGGGCAAACCAGGAAAACAACCAAGCAGCTAGATCGTTCGTCTGGAATCAAACCCAGATCGAAATACTAGTGTTCCGCGACTTTCCCACTCGACTGTTAGTAAGCCTAGATTGGTATATTAAAGATACAATATTTTGCTACGCATAGATTGATAGTTAGCTACAGCCTCTGAAATATGTCGCGATCTATTGCTTAGTGAGAACGTATGCGGAACATACGCACTGTAGCTCTATAACAGGCCAGGTTGTTATAATTCGCGAGCGGATTGGCTGCATACGAGCCAGTTTCCCTTAGAATCCCCTCCACGAAAACATCCCTCCCTTTAGGCAGATAGCCCTCGAGTAATTGCCCTAATCAAATAAAGCAAACCAAACCTGTTATAATTCAAATTTTTGAACACCAACAAATATTATTAATTTACAGTGTTTGGGTAAAGTATGCTGATGTAGTCCTCATTAAGATATATATTGCTAATGGGTTGAATGGGCTTCAACCCACACCCCTGTTGTTACTTTAAGTTTACGACGTATGTGGGTGAATCTGGCGTGAGCCTTGGAGAAATTAAGCACATTTTCACCATTGCGAATTAGTTTAATTTTATTGCTATTTTTAGTTTTTCGAACATAGAGGGTGAAAGACAGTTTTGTGCATTTATGCATCATTTGCTTTATGGGAATTAGTAATTAAAGATAAATGAGTAAAAGATATGTTTGTATACATATTTGTCAAGCTGTAATTATCAGTCATTCCCTTGAAAGCTGTTGTTGTCTTATTTTACTGTAGATATTAAGATCTGCCTTTAATAATATAGATAATTCGATTACTTAATGTGAAATATAGAAAACGGTTATTTTCGCAAATATTTAAAGGTCTGGAAATGAAATTGAACGCAGTGCATATTAAAAGCTACTTAAGAGTCCGAGTTCAAAGATTTTTACTAGGGATTTATTAAATGAAATGATAAGGTATATCTCCCACATTCTTAGCGTGCCTTCGTGGTGTAATGAATGGTCAGCACACTGAGCTGGTATTTCAGAGGTCCGTGGTTCGATCCCCGGCGAAGGCCTTGCATATTGTTTATGTCTCTTGTTCCAAACAAAAATACCTAATGTCTCTACAAAATAACATCAGACACCATCGTTAACTTTTTAATAAGTCAGATTTTTACAGTGTTTTTGTTGCTCGAACAGAATGAAATCTATGTTAAAGATCACAAAGAGTTTTGAAAAAGAGTGGAAAAAATTTCTGTTTTCAAATTATTTTACTACAGAGAACAGACAATGATTTCAAAAATTTCCTTACAAACGTAGCGTGACAGGGTATAGAACACTTTAAAAGATCTGGCAGAGAAATCTATAGGGTAAAAGTTTGGAACAATTACAGACATTAATATCATTTTTTTTTTGTAAATAATGATTAAATACATAATTTTTTTAAATTCCCTGGTTATGCTTTGTATATATACAATATCTTTCATTTAATCACTTTATTAAGGTATTTGCATTGCATAACAAAACAATATATATATTTTATTTCAAATTTATAAGTTTCTCTGAGATCTTTAGTTTAATAAAAATATTAGATTCAACAAATTTCATCAGGAGATCATTAGATCCGGATTGAAATAGTAATGCTTAATAAATGGGATTTAGATGATAACTAGTAACTGAAATATACATTCAAGCTCATACATTAACATCTGACTCGAAAATGCGTGTATGTATTTTATCAAAGTGCAGACCAATTTAAACTTAATTGCAATTTATTTTGTGGCGAGTCTAATGTTAATACAAATTAAATGAAGCAAAATTATCTTTTTTACAATGATTCACGTGCCATTTTACCATTAAACACTTAACCAGAATCTAATCTCTTCTAGACAGCGCCATGCAAACCTCTTTCGCTAATATATATCTTCAACTACTAAAACTACTAAGAGTATCAGAAATCTTTCCTTTCTAAAGCTTGAAGATCTCTTCATTCGAAAACGTATAGAATGACACTGATTTGCATATCGCATGAAAGAACTAATCGCAGAGGTTGGATCATTCAGACACCAAGACACATTTACATTTGAAATGGGACGTATTTAATGGAAACAGCGGTATCCATTAAAGGAAGATGGATGAGGATGCGGAAACGATAGTTGTAAGGATAAGATGGAAAAACTAGATGCACACTTTCTAGCTCTATGTCGATTAAAAGCATTCGGTTTAGTGGCAAGGCATTAATTTTTAGTTTTTGAAGAAGCTTATGGCTGTACTGAGAGCTTTCTTTGAAGCTTTTGGACGAAACGTGTTTATTTATGTAATCCAAATGTTTTATGCGATGTGTTTCAAACGCATAGAATTTAATTAAGTGAAGTTAATTTAGAATGAGTCTTTTCATTTATATAAGAAACTTAAAGAAACATGCAGTACATATAAAAATTAAAGCTAGATTTTGTTTTCCTTTTTCGAATAATTTGAATGCTTCACGATATGTTAAAAAAACTTAAATTCGCCCTAAAGTAATAAAAGTTTTACGTTATAAATCCTCATGTAAAGATCTGTAAAGCTGATACTATTAAACTGTTGTTGTCTTTGTTTGATTTTCGTGTATATCAAGAAATTGTACTGTATTGAAAAAACAAAGTCTATGCACAAATGGCATCCGATATAATGCATTCCTTTTGAAACAAAGAAACAAATTCAAATGAAGGAAACTAAATAAATTATTTAGTGACTAACTGCAGCTGTGAGATCAATCTTCCTTTCATCATATTTTAAAAAATATAAAAGTTTCCCTTATAAAGTCTTCTACAAAGTCATCTCTACCCTCTAGCAAAGAGGTCTCGAATGCTTTCTTTTAACGTAAATGATACAAAAATATTTTATGTGAATGAGAATAGAATATTTTATGGAATCGTCGTGCTCGCAAGTTAAAAGTTACTAATAAAGTATAAGTTTAAAAGTATATTTAATATTAAGTATAAGTTTAAAAGTTAAACTCAAAATGTTTTTAAGAAGAGTATGATACTTACGGAAAACAAGAAACATCTTAATAATTCAAAACAATCAGGTGTTCTTTAGAAGGTGAATAGCATACTAAGGATTTGTAAATATTTTGCACTCATTTTCCTGTGAAACGTTTTCCATAACATAATGTATATGTAAATGATGGAAAATACAGAACATTTATTAGTGTCTTAGCATTTTTAAATGCTTTATATGTCAAAATAAAAGATATTTTTGTTTACTTATGCTTCTGATAGGCAATAAAAATGTAATTAAGAATCATTTAACCGTTTATTTGCTAACGATGCTTAGAAGTATACTTGTTTTATGGTCCTATAAAACGACTTCTCTCAATAAACCTCTACTCTGATGGATTTATGTTTCATACTTCTTATATTGCAACTCGATAGCACAAGAGGTGCAATTTGGTGATTTGTATGCTATTTCAGGACTTTGTAAGTTTTCTGTCATCATATGTTTTTCTTCAAATTTGAAGAGTGTTTTAATGCTAAATACTGAGGTAAAATTTACGATATTTTTTATGCTTTTATATTTTCTTAGAACACAATAAAAGATTAGATTTTTTTTGTCTAATCAGTGTTTATTCTTTATCTACTTAGTAAATTTCTGAGTATCACTTATTAGTATGATCAATATTGCAACGAGTGCAGCTTTACAGGAATTTAAAGAAGGAAAAATTACTTTAGTGATTTATGTTTGGAAATTATAATTGGAACTTTTGATATAATGGACTCTTTTGGTTTGATATAATAGACTTTTTTGATATAATGGATCATTATGTGTGAAACTTATAATTAGAACTTTGGTTTGGGCTTTTGATAATCTTAATATCTTTTTTTCACATATTGTAAACACGTTTAGAAATAATCATGATTTTTTTTTACTTCATGAAGTGTTTGTCAATTCGTTAGACCTTAGGTTCCAGAGGTGAAACTGTATAAGGTAACAACAATAAAAATTTGAAAAATTTGAAGTATCTATGTTTTTTGTTTTAATTAATAGGAAAGAGAAAAACTCGAGACATCTTAAACATAAATTCTTACTTTTTTAATTGAGTTATTTTTAACAATGAAAAGCTGAATTCGGTAAAAATATCATATATCAGCGTTTTTAGTAGATAAATAATCGGACATTGCATTCCCGTGTTATTCAACGAAAGAATTGCCTTGCCATCAAAAGAAAGATACAAATGTACATAAATATCTGTGCAACAGCGTCAATTGAATTTAAAGCCTATAATACATATTTGGGTGTTGTTTACCGTCTGGCATGTGCAGTATTAAATGTGGAAGAGATCAAAGTCGCAATGCAGATATTGTTTAGGTTTTTGAGATCTTAACATCTTTGGCAGTGTTACAAACAATGATGCTCTGTCTGTCGTTGTAGTAACATCTGTTTGTTGTCGTAATAAAGCTAATACGAACTACGAATAATAAATGGATAAACACAGAGAATAAAAAAAAACAAAGGTTAAAAGGATTTTCTCGCTACTTTGCTATATTAAAAAGTCTAATAAACTACAAACGTTTCAAATAGGAAACACACTTACGCAAAATCATGGCACTCTCAGTCTCTGGTTAACAATCTCTTTTCTTCCAACTGGCAAACCAGTGGCTAAGCGGTAAAATCGCTAAACACCCACCTTGGTTCCCACCTAGGCTCGAATCCAGGCCAACTGGCTAGCGGCATGGGAGTCTTGCTTTTCGCTATGTGTAACACGTATACGAGCCAGTTTCCCTTAGAAAGTCCACCAAGAAGCTATCACTGTCTTTAGGCAAATAGCCCTGCTGGCTTTGCCATAATAAATTAAAACAAACTTTTTCGCACCTGCTAATGCTAATAATCGAATTCGATAATTTTGATTGCATATCAAATACTCTAATTTCCTTTCTTTTCTAAGGCCAACAGAGTCAGATCAAAACAAAAAGACGTCTTTTTTTAAAAAAATCAGATTTAAATTATATTGTTAATTATTATTAACCAAACATTGTTACATTTTTAATTATTAAAGATTGTAAAATTATCTTATATTTATTGTTTAACATTGATAATTATTATTAACCAAACTTTCTCCCGCCTGCCAGCGCTAATAATCAATTTCGATTAATTTTCTTTGTATATCAATTGTCTGGTTTCCTTTTCTTTTTTCTGAAGACAACAAAGTTAGCGCAGAACAAAAAAGACTTCTTTAAATTTCTTTTAAAATTAAATTCAAGCATTGGAAATATAAATTTAAATACGCGCAAAGACTTTAGAAATTTTGGCAATTATACGCATCAGAATTAATTCACAGCGCCTACTCCAGTCAATTTATTTAAAAGGAGTCAAGTAATTATTTACTAATATTTTCAATCACTATATTACATCTTTAGAATTCAGCGAAATAAAGCATGAATGCGAACTACAAGGAAATAAGATGCAAAATGAACATATCCTTAACGGAGAAAGAAAATCTCCAGAAAACACACAGGACTTTAATTGCTTTAGATGAATCGATATAATGCTTATAAATTAAATTTGGAAATACTCCTCTCTGTATTTATCTGTTTGCTTCTCTTCTTCAAAGGTAGGAATTTTAATCATTGGAGAACTTACTGTGAATTACCTGTATGTTTTCGTGTGAAGTAAGCAAAATTTGTATTTTATCTCGTTTATTAGAACTCTGAATTAAAAAATATTTGCAAATTAGGAAATATAATTTCAAATTTTTACCTTTCTATCGCTGCTTAATGTAATATTATACTGTACAGCCTCAGTAATAGGAATTAAGAGGAAGAAGGATATGTCCGGATAATTTATTTCTCCGATCGAAAATGATTATTTCAAGCACACAACTTACTTTTTAAGCGTTATA
Source organism: Stegodyphus mimosarum (assembly GCA_000611955.2). Taxonomy (NCBI): domain Eukaryota; kingdom Metazoa; phylum Arthropoda; class Arachnida; order Araneae; family Eresidae; genus Stegodyphus; species Stegodyphus mimosarum. Next base: position 10,589 of record KL816474.1, read on the forward strand.
TTATTATTATGATTAAATAGATGATGTTATAATAAAAAAATAATAAATATTATAATAATTATAAGTACATAATAATAATAATAAATATTATAATAATCTTAAATATATAATAATTATAAATTTATAATAATAATAAATATTATTAAATCCATTATTAAGTAACTTTAACCAAAAATACAGTACTTATAACTAATTCTCGTAGTTGTTAATTTTGTCATTTAAGAAGCTCTAGTTGCCGCCTAGATGGTTCAGTGATTAGGCCAGCTTACTGCGGTACCGAAGGGCCCCAGTTCGAATCTTGGACAAGGCATGGATGTTTGTAAATGCAATAGTGTTTTTGCGGCATGGGGACACTTTAAATATATGACAAGCCGAAAGTCCTCTCTTGTGGTTTGGTAGTAAAGAAAAGTGGGAGACCCTCGGACCCCGCCCCTGGGTGCTCTCACTCAAAACTGGGGAGGGCAAGTAGAAGTCTAACCTCCTTGAGGCTCTGTCTGGCAAACATACATCCATAGAATTCATGGACATAACAATGATAACAAGTACCCTTAGGAAACGTCCTTTATTGTTTGAACTTGTGCAAACAGATGTTAGCTGCTAATTGCATTTTGACTGAAAGTGCAGTTATTTTGCATTTACTTTTCGTAGATAGAAACACTGTATTCTCGAAATTGATCTGTTGATTTAACCATAGATTAAAAAGCAAAGTAATTGAAAAGGACAAATCCAGAATATGTAAGGCAGAGTAGAATAAGCAAATGGGGCAAGTGTGGCACATATAAGAGCTCTTAAGCATTTAAATAACGAAAATGCGAATGCTAAGATGAATGTCATCTAATAATTTAACTGCCACCTACGATCACAATTTATTCATACATTCTCCACAGAAGTCTTCCCCAATGGAATAAACTCACTCAAGCAGTTGCTGGGACCGATGTTCAGATAACTGCAGCTGAATTACACTTACATCTAGACTCATCAAATATCCGGTTACTTTAACAAATACAATCGTTTTTTTACATCCCCAAAATGATATGTAATCTTCTGGACTGTACGGAACACGCTTACTATTGTGTTTCTGAAAAGCTAATTTCTATTTCCTCGAGAATAACTCTACAAACATTCACTTGAAACATGTTCTTGACAAAATCCCGAAGGAATCTGAGGTTCATAACATGGTTTCCACGTCACATGACCACTGATTTCATATTTTCATCAGTGGCTCTGCAACGATAAATTTTAACGTCAAATTGAATCAAGATGTTCTAGAGTCAATAACTAAAAGCAAAACATAAGACAGCAAATATAGAATAAAAATAGGCTACTCCTTCACTAAATTCATTCTACAGAACCAAACATTGGTGGAAAATGAAAAACTCAATTTCACTTTTATGGAAAGGGGGGGGACGTATTGGCGCTATTGGTATTTGTATCAATTTAATCTCTCGCCACTTCTTGGAAGAGTGTTATTTCGGTCTGCGAAACTCCATTTTATTTACCACCTTATATTGCAGGGTTTCTGTTTCTGAAAAGAAGGCAATTTTTTCGAGGATAAATTCCGAAGAGAATATATCACCCGAAATGTCGAGTGCTTTCGTGTCCACGCATTTTATGAAGTTACCACTTGCTGACCATTTATAAACTCTCCACTGCAATTTCGAGCTCTCTTGTCATAGCCAAGATTTTGTTGCAGTTTTTTCACTTCAGGAAAGAAAACTCCTTTTCTTATTCTACTCGGTCTTTTAGAAGCTGCGCGAGGGATGTATGTGTCGTTTTATTTTTTAGAAGCAAGTATTAGGGCAGTTTAAGATCGAAAAGGAAATGATTAAGGCAATCACTTACATCAAAATTACCTGTTGTGCGACGACACACTAGAATTAATTTTGTTGACTTATAAGGTATTTTCTACCTCCTTTCTGCATGCCTTCGTGGTGTAACGGTAGCACAAGTTAGGCGCGAGAAGTCCAGGTTCGAGTTCCTGCTAGGGCATTGCTCGCTTTTTCATGTTTCCTGTTCTAAAATAATGTAATGACTCCTCAGTGTCGCCTGGAATAAAGGGTGGCTGATAATTCTTCACCACCAGGATTTGGAGACTGGGTCCTCTATTCACCAATCTACATTTAAATGGGGGGGTATATACGGCATTTTCTCTCTCCTTTCTGCATGTCTTCCTGGTGCAACGACAGCACAGAGATTATACAAATTTGCTATCAATGAATCTTTCTCTTAAAAATAATGCTTGCTGTTCAATCAATTGCATTAAACCGTGTGATATTTTGTAAGGTATTTTCTTCTTCCTTTCTGCATGCCTCGTGGTGTAATGGTAACACACTCGAAGCGTATTCGAGAGGTTCAGGTTCGAGCCCCAGCGAGGGCATTATTAATTTTTCCTGTCTACTACTACAAAATTACCTGATGGCTCTACAAACTAAATTAATAAATAATTTATGAAGGGATGCACTATATAGGAAAAATGATGGCAAAGAAAGGTATTACCAACTATATTTTCATTTACTGTGTGCTTTCTAATACGCGCACTTTCCAGATGCTTCGGTAAATCCTGATACAGTGATGCTTAGACAACGATCTGGATTTAAAGAAAATTCTCCTTGCAAAAACAACTTGTATCATTCTATCCATAAATATGTATATTGATTACTATTAAGCCATTTAAAATGTTTCAAATCATTCAGCCCAATTATCATAAAGAGAAAGTTTCTCAGTTTTTTTTACGATCCTGGTCACATTTTCAGAAGAATAAAATACATCCCTGTTGCGATGCTAAACCGCTTAAGAGCTTAAGCTATTTGAAGCCGTTAGGAAATAAATATTAACAGTAAATAAAAAGAAGACAAAGTATCAAACCAAATGTCACAGACATATCCTATAGAATGAAGCAGTTTTAATTCTTTGTATCTTTACTGGATAAATCGTTAAGAATGAACACAGACTAACACTATTTTATTTCATTGTCAATACGGTATAAAATAATTATTTCATAAACTTTTGCAATTTTTGGTTAATTAGTTAAGAGAAAATGTACCTAAATGTTGTTTGATTTGCAAAAGTAAATTTGTGCACAATAATTTTTATGTTTATACGAGCGTGCATTATTCTAAAAAATATTAATAAATGTAATTATAAATACATTTTATCCACATTTGTTATTATAATTATACATTGAACGAATGTTTAATTAGTTAGAATCGCTTAATACTCTGTTGCTTCATCAAGCCAAGCAATTGCTGACTAAATTGGGTATACGCAATCTGTGTTACCTTTATTTAAAAAATATCATGTTCTTCGTACTTAATCCATAAACTTCTGTTCAAATGCAATGTTGCAAAATATTTAAAAGAGCATATCTTTAGAATTTCCAATACACAGTCTCTGGCGCTGGAGATAATGTTTTTTTTAATTTACTTGATTTCTGCTTCCAGAATTCAAAATTTGGACTTAATCCAAATATAATTCGCATATTTTTTATCAAATATTTTTAAAATTTGTATTTAAAAATATTTTTATAAATTTTTCGAAAGAAATTTTGTATTATAACCTATAAAATTTCACCATCATCTTAAATTAGATGTATTTCTAAGCATACCTGCAAAAAATTAGAGTTTTTTATTCAAAATTTCCTAAGATATACGTTAATTTACTTACTGGCACATTTTGAATCTTAGCATATATGTTATAAGCGATAATAACACCAAATGTGGTTTATGCACTTTATTAAAATTATTTGAAAATATGAACAATGATTTTTTTTCCGTTCGCGTACAATGAAAAAAAGAAAAGGAAACTAAGTTGCTATAAAGTAAGAAGTTCGTGCCAAGTGAATTATTGTCGGCCCAAACTGAAAAAAAGACGTGAAGATAAATTTTTGAATTTCTCCGTAAATTTGGTACTGAATTTTACAAAATTTAATATTTAAGCATAATTTGAGTCGTAGAATCGAAATATGGAAAATAATTGGCAGGGCATTTCAGAAAATGTCCGATTTTGTGTCAAAATACCTGTATTACACAAATGGTATATAAGTCGAGCTTTTGAGACATGAAATACGCAATTTGAATTTTGTCAATTGGCCCAGTAGAAGAGATATTGAACTGACCGTTTGTTTTTTATTCGCAGGGTACCTTTTGCAAAAGTGCGTCGCGTATACGTGACGCAACGATTCCACTCTTACTAGCGCAGCGTCGCGTATGCGCGAAGAGCTCCGATCGGTCTCTTCGTCCCAGCGTCACATATACGTAACTTAAAAACGGAACGATATTTTTGAATTTTTAAATGCCAGCAGATGGTGCTAAATGGTAAAGGTTTTCACATCGGTTAAGTCATGTAGCTTTTGACCTTCATGTATGAGCATCAGTTTCTGTTCTGTACTTCTGGTTTTGATGGATCTGTTGGTGTCAAAAACTGGGAATCACAGATTTTTATGTTAAAGGGACATCGTCTTTGTTTATTTTGTTAGGAATTTCGTTTTTATTCTTTGTGTTTTTCGTTATCAGAATTTTGGAAATGCATCCAGCCGATTTTTTTTCAGAGTAGTTGTTATTTTTTATATTTATTTTAAAACGTAACATAGATTTTCTTGGTTAATTGAAAGGTATTTTTACAGCATTATTAAAGAGGTGGAAAGGCATCAGCTTACCCGTTGCGTGATGCATCTTACATGCTCGGCGAAAAAACGGTCATTGTCCTCTGTGTCGATTCTCGTTTTGAATTAGTCCACACACATGAAAATTATTAAATTGGATTTGAATTACCTACAGATAATTATTGTTCAATTTTCTTTTACATTTCGTATTTGTAATTTTCTTTTCATGTGTATAGTATTTGTTTTCATACTTATAGTTATAACTTTAGCTTTTAGCTCGTTTCTGTTATGTGCTAAAATCGCGGCACCAAATGTTCTGGTACCAAATGTTAAATACTAACTGTTACAATAATTTGTCTACAATAATATCAAAACCATAATTCATTGCGTTGTGTATTACTAACCCGAACAACCCCTAAGACCAAGCAGGAGTACTGGTGTTAAAAACATTCACACAAGTCATCATAAGAAAAACTCTGAATCAAATATATATATATAACCAAGGATATTTATTGCAGCATTAAAGGAAGACACTCAATCTTTCAACTTAAATTTCTAGATCTATGGTGTGTTCAGGTGACAACTATTTAAAATAATGCATTTAGAATTATAATATATATATTGCTAATTTCAAATATGCACCGAGATGAATTAATCAAAAATTTACACCGTAAAAATTAATATTAAATTTTCATATGCAGTTATCAAACTCTGCTGGCCAGCATAAAAATACACAGGAATTTAATGAATCACCGAGCATGGTGTCTTTACCAATATTGATAGAGATTACTTAGTTCAAGAAATTTCTTAATTTACTCAGGTAAAAATTACATACATAAATTTAGCAAATCCCTTAGGCAGTTAGAAAATATTACATATTCAAGTAGACCCGTTGGAGAAAAATGATTACATTTATTCCTACATTCAATTACACAATTAAAGGTAAAGTAGAATTTAAATTTTAAATTGTTCCTTAATTAGCAAAAGTTAAAGTTAATTCTCAACCAAAAATAGTAACAACTTAAAGTAAAAAGGTAAAATTTAGATAAGTTTACAAATTTAATATCCTGTCTTAATTCATTATATATAAATTTTAATTACATTCCAAGTTAAGGTTAAAAGTCCTAAATAGATTAATAGTGCAGCAGTTGCTTAAATACACAGCCTGGATTTAAGATCCAGCAGAAAAACCTTGACTAAAAGTTAAATAGAATTTAATTGGAAATTAAACACACATATAATTACTCCTTACATTAATAATTCATCACTGGAAAATTTACTTCAAATAATCAAATCTCTTAAAAAAAATTTTAAATTACCATATTACTTAGGAAACATGTTCACGGAATTTAAGTCGCAAGCTGTACTAAATTTCAGGTGAAATTAACAATCAAAAGGTTGAACTCACTTGAATGGAAGCGTTGAAAATTTAATTAAGCATTAACTCAACTTATAGTTTTTTTTTTCCGGATGTCCCATTCATAACAGGTGTTGAACAAGGCTCTGCCGAACCAGTCCTTCGCAGATGTTGAACGAGGGAGTCCGGCAAGAAATTTGGACACCTGGATCAGACACTATGAAGATGGTAAAGTGCATTCGTGCAGCAAAACAAGAGCTCCTAAGGGTTCCTCCCTTTTCCGTCTATTCTCATTCATGCGAGTTGATGGTAGTACTCGAGTTGATGGTAGTAATTCGATGAGAAAAAAAAAACAACATTCTCGACTCCAACACGGGGATGGAAAAGTGCGGAAGAGTAAACTTCAAGTGATTTTTTTTTTTTTAGATGTTCATCTTTATCTTATTTCCCATCTCCGGCTCTTCCAGAGGAAGAAAAAAATAACGTGCTTCTAACGCTACGAATCCAAGGCAAAAAGGGCAGAGCATGGTCTTGCATGACGATTTCAATCGTCCAGAATCCAGAATTTTCGAAAAAAAACCAAATTTGGTGAATTAGTATGCAAATCTCGCCAAACACAAAACAGTGCTGCGAAAACTTAGTTTTTCCTTCTTCACACCAAAAAAAAATTCCACCCTCGCCACCCCCTTCGCCAACAAGGAGGGGTGAGGGAAAGAATGCGACAAACCTATCACTCCCCCGCCACGCAACCGGACGCAGTACATGACCTTGACGAGAAAGTGCTCAAAACGATGCTTATAGCAGAGTAATTTTTTAAACACGAAATTCAACAATTTTAGCAATTAAATGGGCATAA
>KK116606.1:2260-58966 GCA_000611955.2 Stegodyphus mimosarum
AGTATTCCTTATTAAATAGTTTCTTCAAAAAGTTTTAATTATTTGGATAATGATTCGGAAACTCCAAATTTTCCTTCGTAGACAATGTTTCATGTTATGTTATTTTTTTTAATGAAAATGCATCAGAAGAATTATCATCTGCATTTCAAAGCAAAATATATTAAACAGTTTCATAGCTTAAGTGAACATTAGGCAATGACTTTTATAATGGGTGTACTTTACAAGTCCGTAATCTGGAATGATCTATACTCCGGAACTCAAAGCCACAAACATTTTTTTTTTGTATGCTTTACGCATGCGCATATGATTTTTTTTCCTTCTCTAACAAAACATGTGGAGATTTCCAAAAACCGCAGAGACTGCAATCCTATTTTCTTCCCTTCCCCTAAGATATGCAGTAGCAAGTGCAGTTTCTCCAAATGCATTATATCAGTTTACTGCAGACAGCTTGTCCTATGAGGTTTCTTATCGTTTGGTTGCTCATGACATTTCGTTGTTGATTCTTTTGTGGTACAGTATGCTTTTAAGCTTTACACACCAGTAAAAGTGCAAGAAAGCTTTCAACAGCAATAAACGTCCTATAAAAATAACGAAAGTAAACAAAATCTCGGTCGTGATCATAACAAAGCCAGAAAGGCTTGTTGGTCTGACCTTCGGTATAGTTTTATAAAGAACGGGGTCAAAGCCTAATGGAATCTTTGTTAGAAATTACAAAGGATGTCATTCGAAATCTTCACACCTATTTTCTGCGTTAATGGACTGGGAGGGGAGGAAATTGCTGTGAAACTGGAAAATTATTTCGGGCGGTTCGGTATTTTGAGGATACAGAATAGGGAAGGGTCTGGACTTCAAAGAGATAAGCCAGGCTAAAATTATGTTTACTGATTCTAAGGCATTTCAGTTAATGTTGCACATTGCGCTTTCCTTAATCTTCTAATTCGATCTCGCTTATTATTTTTTGCAGACTGTTAGAGCAATTTCGTAAAAATTAAGCTTGAACTTTCGATTATGTCAAAAAAAAGTTTCCAATTCTGGAGCAGTCAAAGGATCTACAAAGCTAAAACATGTTTCGATGTCCATCAAACAAAAAGTGTAATTGCTGCAAAAAATGCATAAAGGCATATCCGTCTCAAAATTATGCGAGGAGTATGGCATTGGAAAGTCAACTGTACATGACAGAAGCAAAAAGAAAAAGAAACTTTTTGAATTTTTTGTGGATTCCGACACCCCACTGGCAATGAATAACAAAAAAAAGGGTTCGTTATGATCATGACAAAGTGATGATTGAATGGGTCAGACAGCATCGCAGCGAGAGCGTGCCATTGATGGGTCCAATGCTAATGGCTCAAGCCAAAATATTTCATGAAGAAATGAACTTACAAACTGAGTGCACATATTCCACAGATTAAACCAAATTTTAAAGTCGTCATGATATAATGCAATTAAAAATTTCATGTGAAAGAGCTTCAGCTGATACTGAAGCTGCTGAACTATTTGCAGATGAATTCATTGAACTCATTACTAGTAAACAATTATATCCAGAACAAATTTACAACGCTGATGGAACTGGTCTTTTCTGGCAATATGTACCGCGAAATACCATGGCAACCTCTACAGAAAAGTCTCCAACTTGTGTCAAAGATTCCAAAGCGAGACTAACAATATTAGCGTGCGCAAATGCTGCAGGAACGCACAAGTGCAAACTTTTTGTAATCGGAAAACATGCATGACCTCGAGCATTTCAAGTACTAACAATTTTCCCCGTTATATATCGCGCAAATAAAAGAGCAGGGATGACACAAGCGTTGATCAATGATTGGTTTGAAAATCTTTTATACCCGAGGCTCGGCGACATTTGAATTCGATTGGTTTAGCTGATGACTCAAAAATAGTCCTGATAGACAATTGTTCGGCGCATACTTCACTTAAAGATTTAGTGAAAAATAATGTATCCGTATTATTCTTCCCTCCAAACTGTACGTCTATCATTCAGCCTATGGATATGGGAATATTGCACGCGCTGAAATGGAAATATAAAGTAGCATTTTTAAAATCTATTTTTAATTTCTTGAACAATGGCCAGACTATTCAAGAATTTTTTAAATATTTTAGCATAAAATCTGCTGTACGGAGCATCGCAAGCTCGTGGAAGAATGTGTCTCCAGATACGTTAAAAAATACTTGCATAATTTATGGCCAGCTACCATATTTCACGGTGAGGACGATGAAGATGATAGCCGCGAATTTGAAGGTTTTTGGACATAGCAAACTGAGGTGAAATTTTCCAGTTGTTGGATTATGTAAAGAAATGTGGAGAAGAGGTAATAAATGAAGATGATATAACAGAAGTTTTTCATTACAATGAGAATGCCCCAATCATCAATCAATTAACGAACGGCGAAATCTGTAGTATGGTTCTAGATCAGGGCTTCTTAAACTTTTGTCATTGACGACCCCATTTATGATTGCGAGTTTCTTGACGACCCCATACAAATATAAAAGAAAAATAAATTAATATTTTTTGATGATTTATTTATTAGGTAACAATATACATATACATATGAAAATATATAAGTTTAGAATTCATTTTGAAACATACAAAAATCTAAAATTAAAAATTGCACAAAAAATTATAAAATTGTATTTATTATAGTTTCAAAAATAAAAGTGGATTCTGACCGTCTTAATTCTCTCGAATATATTCAAGTAGTTGCGTGGTAAGTATTAAATTAAAGTATAAGTAAAAAATTTAATGAGATGGATGTGCCTGTTTTTTATTGCATAACAAATCAAATCTTGGTGGAATGTTTGAAACTGCTGGACGTAAGACCTCTTCAACATTTTTTAACGCTGAACGATATTGGGATTTAATATGTGTTAAAGCTGAGAAAGTAACTTCACATAAATATGTGGTGTTGAATGGCAGAAGTACATTTAACGCCATATCAGCGATTGTGGGAAATTCAGTTCTAGTTCCGATCCAGAATTCAGTCAAGGGCTTTTTTTGAAATTGTAGTTTTAAGTTTGAGTCACTCGAAAGCTCAGCAAATTCCTCTTGAGCTTTAAGTGGCAGGTGATCAATCTCACTTAAGCCAATCCAAAACGGCTTTTGAATCCAAACTATTTTTTGGAAATCAATATTTAATTTAAAATATGTCCGGAACTGTATTTCTAGCGCTTTTAAGTGATCTACAATAATTTTTGCAATAAAAGTTTTACAATGAATTTTCTCGATTACAAAATTGTCGACACTGGAAAACATTTCGAACGAATTTTTTTCGACCCTACTTTTCCAAATGTTGATCTTTTTAATAAAACTTTCAATTTTATCATTTGAAGTAAATATATCGCAATATTTTCCTTGAAGAGACAAGTTGAGATCGTTTAACTTCGCAAAAATATCTGACAAATAACACAGCTTGGATAGCCATAAGTCATTTTGAAAAAAAGCAGCAAGTTCACATTTTCGTTCGGTTAAAAATATTTCGATCTCGTCCTTTAATAACAATAATCTTCTTAAACTTTGACCTCTTGACAACCATCTTACTTCTGCATGTAATAACAAAGTTGTGTAGTTGGAATCCGTATCCTTACAGAGATTTGAAAATAAGCGACTGTTAAGGGCGTGGCTCTTAATAAAATTTATGATCTTAACAGCATCCTGAAGCACATCGTTCAATTCTGGTGCTAATTTTTTTGCTGCAAGAGCCTCTCGGTGAATAAGGCAGTGAGTAAAAGTTATATGATCATAATGAGCAGCTTGAAAAAATGATTTAAAACCAATATTTTTGCCCGTCATCGCTCTTGCACCATCTGTGCATATTCCACAGCAATTTTTCCATTCTAAACCTTCTGCTTTTAAAAATTCGTCAACTTTACAATATATGTCTTTCCCTGTAGTATGGTCTTCCATAGGACGACAAAATAACAATTCTTCCTCCACGCTTTCTTTATAAACGTACCTGACATATACTAACAACTGAGCCAATTTAGTAAAATCAGTTGTTTCGTCCAACTGAATTGAAAATTTTGGGCTTTCTTTAATTCTTGTAATAAGTTGTATTAATTGATCCTTGTTAATATCAGAAATTCTATTCGAGACAGTGTCGTTCGACAAAGGAATTTTTCGAATATCATCGCCATATTTTCTTCCATGTAGTATTTCTACCATTTTAATAGCAGCAGGTAACACAAGATCTTCTCCAATGGTGAACGGCTTTTTATTTTTAGCAATACAGTATGAAACTTCATATGACGCTAGTAAATATTTTTCATTAACAGTTATAAGTTTTTCAAAGATTTTCTTTTCTTTATTTAAGGATTTATACAGTCTTTCAAAATATTCTTTTGGTTTATTGACATACGAAACATGCTTTGATTCAAGATGTCTTTTTAATTTTGATGGTTTCATACTCTCCGAAGCCAATAATTCATTGCAGATCAAACAAAGAGGTTGTTCATTACCCTCACAATTTTGAAATGTAAAGCCAAATTGAAGAATCATATTTTCTTTTTCGCACATTAGATGCCTGTTTTCCAATGCCTGAGAAGAGTTTGTAGCATTAGCATCTGCGTCATTACCATTCTGATTTAAGTTCAGCCATTTATCCATGGCCAAAAGTTATTTTGATCCTAAAATACAATAAATATATAAAAAAAACATATTAAATATATAAAATTCACAAATTTTTCAACGGGTTTTACAAGTATTTATGCGCGCTTTTTTATAAGAGCCCTACAGACCGTTTTGGTTAATGCGTATTTGCCAGCGCGTGTTTTGAATCATTGTTTAGCTGCAGGTTGCACGTGTGTACGCGCCCGCATTCCTCCCTTGTGGGAAGTCAGCGGCGCGCGGTTTATTCAACATGTATGCTACCTACCAAACGCACTAACAATGTATAGCCACAGTATAATAATAGCGATCATCGATCGTTTACTGCTGTCGGTGGAGATAGCTCAAAACCTTCAACAAATGCGCGTGTCTAGACGCTGCAAGTCCACTGTATTCCGCCAACTCTAGTGATGTTATAAAATGGTATATATATATATTATATATAAATATTTGACATTAAAATCTCTCGCGACCCCAAATGGGGTCGCGACCCATAGTTTAAGAAGCCCTGATCTAGGGTAATCCAGTCAACATTATCTACAAAAATAAAAATGGCTTTATCCGCTGATTTCTCATGATCTTGTTTCAGCATTTTGCTTTGGGGAGAGTTTTTCAAATTTGTTTTCATGTGTAAAATTAGCTTTAGTAGCAGAGATTTTTGGCTGTTTACAGGTTTTGGTAGGAGTAGTCCATTCGTTGTTATTTTTATTTCTACCGCTGCTTGGAGTTTTCTTCAATTACAGTAGTATCCGTATTATTTTCCTGATTTTCTATTCTTTCCTGGGTTTTAATTAGTTCCTCGGTGAGACGCGGAAAAATACTCTTATGCTTATTTAGAACTTCATGAAATGCAGAAGAAGTTTTAATCTTTTTTGGATTTACGAGTGGATTCGTTGCTTGCTTTAAGAAGTTTCTTGATCATTTGGCAGTGGTCAGGATTGTTAATATCAAATCTGGAGTATGAGGTATTAGATATGGTAGAATTAATTGATTCCTTATCGCTATCAGTTTCTTCATCTTCACTAGAGGAGTACCATAAAGTAATGCCCTTATCTGGTGGTCGTTTGGCTGACATGAAGAAAACAAGCAGAAATACTTACAGACAGGAAAATCATGCATCACACAGCGATGCTTGTCACCTTCTGTCCACTCAATTTTTAAGCTCATTTTGTCATGAAATATTTTGGCTTGAGCCATTAGCATTGGACCTGTCAATGGCATGCCTTTGCTGTGACACTGTCTGACCTATTCAGTCATTACTTTTACGATAACAAAAAAAAATTTCTATTATTCATTGCGAGTGGGGTGTCGAAATCCACAAGAAATTTAAAAAAAAAATCCTTTTCCTTTGTCATACACAGTTGAATTTCCAATGCCATGCTCATCGGATAATTTTTAGACGGATATGCATGCCTTTATGCATTTTTTTGCAGCAATTTCACTTTTTGTTGAATAAACATCAAAACATGATTTCGCTTTATAGATCCTTTTGCAGCTTCAGAATTAGAAACTCTTTTCGACATAATCGAAAGTTCAAACTTTAATTTTTATAAAATTGCTGTAATAATTATAGTCTGCAAAAAATAATAAGCTGTATCAAATTAGAGGATTAAGGAGCAGTGCAGTCTGCTACATTAACTGAAATTCCTCAGAATCAATAAAGATAATTTTAGCCCATTCATTATTGGCTATCCTCTATACAGTATTGGCTATTCATCGTCAGTTTGGCGACGAAAGACAAGTTGTTCCGCTAATTTTTGTCTTGCTTCTATCACATAATGAATTAAGCCTGAATTGTATTAGTTTAGTTATTTATTGTACCTACATCTATTTCTTGCACATACTTGAATAAATAAACTCTCACATATACTTAAGTCTTATCTACGGTCGACGCTAGATACGACCTGATGTGGTCTCTGTGGGTCCTAAGTTCTACTACAAAGCGCCTCCAAGTTCTAAATTTTTGCCGCCCTAAACTTTGGATCCCAGTGCTTTCCGTAAATTATAAAAATTCTCTCATCCCTTAATTTGGCTTCTCGGTGCTTCTCCAAATTCCAAAAATTTTGTCTTCTTTAAATTTTGCCGCCTAGTGCGGCCATGTGAGCTCTGACGTCGGTTCTGGGTTTATGTTAATAACATATCAGTTATCCTTCACTCAAAGAGTATTAAATGTAATTTTTTTGTTGCATTAACAAAATCTATTTTTAGCATATGAAAAGAAATTTTTGTTAAATTTTTCCTCGTCACCATTTCTTGGCGCATTTAACTTTAATCTGTAATCATCGTCAAGCGTGATGTCAGTATAAAAGGTTGCCAAACTCTTGTTATTCAGTTACTAATATTTAAAAAAAATGTTTAGACATCGTTGCGTGAGTCATTACTCAAGTTGTCATGTATTGATAAACATGCGGTGATGAAAGCAAAATATAATAAATGATGATTCCCCAGATCGGCGTCAGGGATGTACAAAGGTCAGGTATATTCACAAGAAAATAACTTCTGTTCATGTGACACGCAAGAAATATCCCATGCAGCTAGCCTATCTACCAACGTTCAAACTACCAGTGCACCTTAGTCTTATCCACTCGACTGCTGATGAATACTAATTACGAAAGATGGTAATAATTTTTTTCAGTGTTAAAATTTTGTGTCCATTTTATAGAAGGTTTTTCTGTTTATTCTGTTTCAGAATCTTCGGATGAAGTTACCATTACATTATGTATCATCTTTATTTTTCTTTATATCGAAACTGCATTTTTTTTCCATTTTGAATAATTATTCCTAGTAGCACAGTAACTGTATAAAAATACTCTGTTTATAATTGCTATTCTCCAAGTAGATTTAATAAATTAACATCATTCAGTTTATTTACCATTGTTTTATATGAGTCAAAAATGCCTTTTTAATTACACAATTAACCTTTATTTATTGTTTTACGATGGTTTACACTAATGTTATGTTTTCATGATATCTAACATGTTAAACAGCAAGTCTATTTTACTTGATTTAATGTTGGTTCCTAGGGACCAATGCAATATTTAACATGTTAAGAAAGTACTGATGAAATGTTAAAGGAATAAAAACAACGTATTTGTATATAGAAAACAAACAACTGAAATATTCAAACTTCAAGCTATATTTTGTGATTAGGCATATGATGCATGTACAAAAAATATTTTTAAATATAGTACTAAAAAACTTAAAATTTACAGATTTTAAGAATTTATAAAAAATATTCATATTATACAACATAATCTTATGTTTTGGAGAATATATATTAAATTGTAATTTATCAACCTAAATAAAATTTCGATTAAAATATCTAGTGGGTAGCTATTAAAATGTAACAAAGACCTGAGGTCTTTGTTACATTTTATTTCATAAAAGCAAAATACCAAATTATAATTTAATGTTTTAATTTTTACAAAAACAGAAAACAAATAATTTTGCATGAAAAAAGAAATGAAATAAAAAGTGTCATGGAAATTGCATAAAATTCGAATAAATTTTACGCCAGAAGTTACTACATGCTATTTTCTTCTCTCACTTCATTTAAAAAGTTTTAAGAATGAAGCTGAGATTTTTCAGAAAGTTTTTACATTCTGCTAAAGGTTTTCCCATTTACAATTGTCTTTAAATCTACAATTCGTTGTGAGTCTAAAAGGAGATCTTATTGTGGAAATACTGTTCATCGAGCTTAAGGCCTGTTTAGTTTCAGCTATATTTATCCTATACACAATTAGAAATTTCAATATACAGTTGTCATGCTAAAGATAACACAATGAAAACCCCAAAATAATGTACTTTTATTTCATGCTTTAATATAAAATGTAATGTTTATTAAAGTATGTTTACAACCTTTAAGACATGTGTTTTTCCTGGGATAAATAATTAGCAAACAAAAAGAACACGGGGTTCGCAATTTCGAGACAAATTTAACAAAGGACTCATGCAAACTTCTTTCACTTCCCCACTGATGATATCATAATGGACATTTTGTACCTTATTTAATGTTACAAAAACCTAATATTACTAGTATTAAGAATAGGCCAAAGAAATTTTACTTATATCAGAGCTATATTTGAAAACATCTTGAAAAATTTCAAGACACTTTCAACTCAGAGTGATTGCTAAGCGGGTTCGTTTCCATTATATAACTGATGGTAACCAAACAGCTGATTTCCTCACACAGAAGGAAAAAATTTATTGAGAGTATTATTCTCAAATTTATTGAGAGTATTATACACTTTCTAAAGCTTTTGATGAAATTAATTTGTAGATTTTTCAAGATGAGTCATTTCAAATATGTAATCGAAGAACTTAGAATTCTTATTTGTTAAAGTTTTTTTTCTTTTAGGCTGTCGCTGAATAGTCTGTTGTTGCACTTACTCCTGCTAACTTATTTCTTTTTGCCATTTTAGCTTTATTATTAAGCATAATTTTCTTCGCACTTACATCACATACAATTCAACAACAAAATTTCAAAAACTGTAAAAGCAGCATGTTTGGGCTTCCTGATACAGTGTTAAGTGTTGGCTTGCATTTTTATATTTTTTTGTCTTTTCTCAGTTTGTCATATGAATATTCAATTTTCTTAGTAAGATGGCTTGCTAAACTCCTTTTTTGTCTTTTTGTTAGTTAACGTTTATGGTAAATTTATTAATTAAATATCATGTTCTACACAGTTACCCCACATATAATTCAATTCAACAGCAAATTAGCAAAACATTTAAAAACAATATATCTTCAGAATTTTGGATAGACAGTTTCGCGCGCTGGAGATAAAAATGTGTTATGTATGAGATAAAAATATTATGATAAAAATTTTTATATAGTTTTGCCACTGGTGGCTTTCAAATAATTGAGTTTGTTAATAATAATTCATTAGGGTTTTACAAATTGTGAAATATGAGACTCGAAATTTTAAATTCGGGCTTCCAGGTGCACATGTTCGAATGGAGGACTATATTATTCAATACATGACCCTAGGTACAGTCGTTTTTTCACAGTGCGAGGAACATACATACATGCATACTCATTATTTCATTTCTTTAAAAATAATACAAGGGGATAATATTTCGTGACAACAATATAAAAAATGATTCGTCATTGCTGTCCATGGCAATAGGTATTTCTGAACGTGATTCTAACTTGGTTAAATTCCTTAAAATCATTTAGTGGTTCTTCCGTCAGATTTTTACATGATATCAAAATAATAATAATAAGAAGAAGAAAAAGAATCTCCACGCTGAATCCCGTTTCCAGACTAATAGCCCTTTCGGACTACTGTCCTTTTGTGCTAAAAATGAGTTAGTCATCAATGAACATTGTTTGAAATAGGAAACATTTTCATGCATTCGAAATTGTCTATGAGATAAATATACCCTCTTAGACAAAAAAAAAACGCCCCAAGAAGGAGTTATCCGAATGGGACGAAAATCGGTAGAAGTGAT
Source organism: Stegodyphus mimosarum (assembly GCA_000611955.2). Lineage (NCBI taxonomy): Eukaryota > Metazoa > Arthropoda > Arachnida > Araneae > Eresidae > Stegodyphus > Stegodyphus mimosarum. Next base: position 12,326 of record KK116606.1, read on the forward strand.
GTACATGTACAGAAAAACAAATGATTACAGTTTGAGAAAAATTGGATGATTTACTGAAGTGATAGAGCTTTACAAAGAGAAAAAGTCAGTAACGCGTTTGTCCACCTCTGGCCCTTACGCAAGCAGTTATTCTTCTTGGCATCGATTGATAGAGGTTGCGGATGTCCTCCTGAGGGATATTGTGCCAAATTCTGTCCAACTAGCACGGTAGATCGTCAACGTCCCGAGCTGGTTGGAGGGCCCTGCCCATAATGCTACAAACGTGCTGAATAGGAGAGAGATCCGGCGACTGTGCTGGCCAAGGTAATGTTCGGCAAGCACTAAGGCAAGCAGTAGAAACATGTGCAGTGTGGGGGCGGGCATTAACTTGCTGAAATGTAAGGCCATGGTGGCGTGACATAAAGGGCAACACAACGGACCTTTGAACTTCGTCGACGTACCACTGTGCTGTAGGGTTGCGACGGATGACAACCAAAGGGGTCCTACTATGGAATGAAATGTCACCCTAGACCATCACTCCTGGTTATCGGCGCGTCTGCCGGAAGACAGTCAGGTTGGTATCAGACCGCTGTCCGGGGCGTCTCCAGACTCGCCTTCGCTGGTCATCGAGGCTCAGTTCAAAGCGGGACTCATCACTGAAGACTATTCTACTCCAGTCAGTGACATTCCAGTGCAAATGAGCTTGATACCACTGCAAACGGGCCTGACGTTATACAGAGGTCAATGATAGTCGGCGCAAGGGCCGCCGCAACCTCAGCTCCCTTTCTCTGAGCCGTCTATGAATAGTCCTTGCGATCACAGAAGCTCTAGTTGTACGTACAGTGGATGGTAATGATGCAACTGGGGCTGTGAGTGCCGCTTTGACGATTGCTCGGTCTTCACATTCTGTCGTTTCTCTAGGCCTACCGCTTCCTTTTTGACGCTGTGTACGGCCATGGTTCACACATTCCTGCCAACATCGTCTAACAGTGGCATCGCTCCTGCTCAAACGTCTAGCCGATAAGGCCAACCGGCTTCTGAGCCCAACTACACGACCTCTCTGAAATTCTGACATTTGCGCATATCTTTCGCGCACCTGTATGCGAGGCATAGTTACTGTCTACTAGAGCACACGGAATGAAATTCATGAAGAATTGACGACCTGGAATCGTAATTTCTTATTTTAAATATCCTGCCAGTTGCGCAGATCAGATGTGATGTAACGACAAAATTTTGCATTTTCCGTCGAAACCTTTGTGCATATTAATTTTGTACAATTTGCTTTATATCTTCTCGGTGCGTGTTTTTTTTTTTTTTTTTTTTTTTAAAGTATTTCATTGTGGTCGGAATACCAAATACAGCTTCGTGCATGTTGTACATTTTAGGCAATCATTTTGAATGATTAAAAGTGTTTTTATGCTAATTCGCCATTCTGTGTTTTAGCTGATAGTGGACGGCGGAACACTTGGACGAGTGAAGTACTGACAAATTTTTCTTGTAGATTTCAGCGCTATCGTGAAGCAAGGAGTTTAATGGCCTAACGCCCAATGCAACTGGCATGTGACAAATTGAAAAAAAAAGAATATGCACAACTAGAATTTTCTGATTATAATTTTCAGGTAATATTCATTAAAAGAAAATTACACAAACTCTTAGCTTATGAAATGTTAAGATACTATCAAATTAAATGTTACGTATAGATAGGATAAGATAGAAATGAAAGAGGGCTACTAAATGAAAAAAAAAAGAAACTTTGATACATAAGAACGCAACATGACAATGATTAAACAATACTATACGTACATGATGCACAATTTTAAACACAACATTGTAATGATAACGTAAGTAAGATATAGATCGCCGAAAATATGTAACATAAATGAACACGAGTTCACATATTTAACACTAGCCACATTTAATGCAGAATGCAGTGTTACCTGACTATGTACTACACACTTAATAACTCGCACTCTGACCTTCGGTATAGTTTTATAAAGAACGGGGTCAAAGAAGATGCACATACCAGTTTTTTCCCTTATTACCCTTTACAATGAGAAATAACAAACAATACAACGATGAAAAATACTATTTTTGAAATTTTGTTAAAATAAAGGAACAGACACCATCTTTTATTCAAGTATTACACTTCAAAAACGGATACACATACCAATCTATTTTCACTATCCTTTACACTGAGAAATAACATGCAGTATGAGAATAAAAAAGATTATCCTTGAAATTTAGATAAAATGAAATAACATTACTAAAATGAATAAAACTATTACGCTTCAGAAACAGACACACATAATAATTTCTTTTCTCCGTTAACCTTTACACTAAGAAATAACATGTAGTATGACAGTGAAAATTTCTATCCGGAAATTTTGTTAAAATGAAGGAACACAATTTTTTAAAGCATAACTCCACTTCCCCACTGAATAGCTAAATTTCAAACACATATTTATGAGGGTTCGCTGAAACAATACAATCGCCCAGTACTTCAAATATTCCCAAACCAGAGTTTTTACATCGAAAAAATGGTAATTAACGGAAACGCTTGTTCCCGAAAAGTAAAAAGTCAAACTTTAATAACACCAAGTAATTAATTAAGGTTAAAAAAATGCTGAGTTATTGCGCAGAAAAAAGCGATAATATTAAGAAAATACACTTTTTCAGTTTATTCTACCAAAACAAAATGGTACTCAAAATAGATACCTAATAACCGCAGTTTGAACAAAATAAGCACACAGTAATATTTGATTCGATTAGTTCTGAAATAATAATCAAGTTAAGCATGTTAATCAACAGAAAATTAACTTGTAAAATCTGAAAAGGATATTATAAAATATTAAATAACAGCTAAAAGATAAGCGAAGAAAAAATGCTTTATTCGACGCGCACTGCAGGCAAAGAATATGTATCATACTTATGCTCTTCGCTCCAAGGCAGTCAGGACGTCAGGAGAAAGAATGAATCATACTGCTGTCTCCAAACCGATCCCTGTCCGTTTAAGCCCATCTCCACAACCTTCCTTCCACACCCGCTCTTTTCAGTGGACTTTACCAGGCGGCAAACATCAAAAGGATCTGGTTGGGATTTGAGACTGTAGTGGTAATTTCTGTTTATTTCCTCTTGACCTGCCTCAATCTTTTCTTGAACGGCTCTCGTCTCTTCTTTAAAAGTTACTTGGTCAGTTTTCGTTTCTTCTTTAACTAATACTTGGCCAGCTCTTATCTCTTCTTAGAATGCAGCAAAAGCAGATACGAGCTGTCTTATCTGTTCTTCCATCGCTCTAGTGAATGGCATTCAAATATCAAACCGCTGCCACCACAAAGTGTTGCGTGCGTACGGGTTGGATGCACAAGTAGATAAAGGTTAGTAAAATTTATTCTTTTCTCAAGAAATAAAACAAGATGCTGAAATATTTCTTCAGTGATATTCGTACAATACCGCTATATCTCACAGTAGTTATATTTTAAACTACTACAGCGTTAAATAAAACTCAAATTCAAAATACAGAGAAACTATTTCGATCTCACAGCTAATTCGCTACAATCAACAACAGCATTAAGTAAACATACAGTTCGCTTAAAACAACAGCAACTGAGCTAAGGTGTTTTAATTCGGCTTTTATAAGCTTTTTAATTATTCACGAGAACATTCTGGTAAAATCTATTTTGTCGATTTTTCTCTGGATGGCAACAGCAATTATGAGATATTTATTTAATACTAGCCTCTGCGCGGCCAGCCTTCGTCTGGCTTTTAAGTGTACCAGAAAAATGCCTAAAGAGAACACCAAACTTTAAATTTAAAAACTGCACAGAATTTTACACTGCAAAACAATTTAATCGAAAAAGAAACAAACAACAACCGAAAAAAAATTCAGTTAAAAATGCATTACATATAAAAAGCATACAACGAAATAAGCAATATCCCTTTATACAAATATTAATTATCCTAATAAATAAATTAACCAATTTCCCTTTGCAAAATCTTAAGAACTCAAATGGTATAAACAGATTAAAAAATATCATGCAAAACTTTTTTATAATCAAAATTATATATAATTAAAACATAATATTACAATGAAATAAGCAATATCCCTTGATACAAATGTTAATTATCCTAATAAAGTAATTAAACAATTCACCGTTGCAAAAAGAAATACGATGAAAAATTGTTGCCAAACCGAAATTTTTAAAAGAATAAAACTATTCAAAATGATGCAATTTTATCAAAAATCTATCAACAACAATAAGAAAGGAAAATTGTTGCCGAAACTACATTTTAAAATATCCGAGACGTGAGAAGTGTATTCGGAAGCTTCATTTAAAAAATTTTAAAAAAATACAAAAAATTATTATTTTTACAAAATTCCTTTTTTAAAAGGAGTCGAAAGGATTAAAGTTCAACGTGTCCAAAAATCAAAGGAAAATAAACAGCACATTTTTTAAAATAAGTTTTTTTAAAAAACATTCCGCTGAAAAGGTGTTAAGCTCACCTTCCTAAATAAATTCGTATTTAATCGATTTATTGAAATACGAAATTTATTTTAAGTTCGTAAAATAGCTAAGTGTCTACGCTTCACGACGATGTAAAAATGAAATGTATAGAGTGAAATCTCGCTTTCCTGTAGCCCATTATGTCTCAAAATGACGCGATTTGGTCACAAAACGTAAAATAAAAAAAATTCGAATTCGAATTTCGAAAAAATCGCTTCGAGGTGCACTGGCTCTTGTGTAGATACACCTATGTACCAAATTTCGTGGCCCTGGGTCTATTAGCTTACTCGCAACACGAACGAAAGACACACACACACACAAACTCTTTGTTTTATTATATGTAGAGATTAAATATTAAATGCACGCTGTCTTGTATCTTTACTTTTCCGACATAGCTTTCTCTTCAAATTCGTCTGCGTTGCACAGGAAAATAAAACAATTTTAATTACAATTCTAAATAAATAGCTAAATAAATACAAAACCCGTAATAATATTTACGATTCTTCTTTAGCAGGTTTCAAAACCCAAATGTAGCTAATATCTTGAAGTAAAACAATGTTTACAAAAAGATATTTATCTGTCGGAAGGAGTTTTGGTGAGCATGAGTCAACCTTATTCTTATATTTGACTCAGGGAATCACAGTTTTCATCGTGTAAAAGTCTATCTATCTAAACTGAGTCACTCGTTTGAGTTGTGGGTGTGTATTCCAGGTCTTTGCGCCACATTCTCCATGGCTGGGTAGAGTCTGCTGTTATTGATAAATGTTTAAACTCAGAGTTATTATTTTATTAAAGAAATTATGAGAGGTTATGGACAGATAATCATGAATTCTTACAATTTATGAATTTGTTTATTACGCACAAACCAGAATGCATTAAGTATCGTTCGAAGAGTCTTATTTTGAAAAACATTAGATCTTCTGTCTGGTCTTATCTACAGTGGTTAAGGCCAGACCTGCATACGTTAGGGCTGGTTTTATTAATCTGACGTAAAGTTTTCGTTTTATCCTACAGCCAATATTAGATCTTCGTCCAGTCAAAGAACAATTAGCCATAAGAGCTGAATTTGTCTTCTTTATGGCATGGTTAACATATTCTTTGAAAAAAACCTGTTCCTTAAAAATTATTATTAAGAATTTTACAGAGAAATTACTTCGAACTTCAGCTGCATTAATTCTAATAGCTTTATACACAGGAAAATTTTTCTTGTAACGTCTAAAGATAGGAGTGTGTTGCTTTTAACTCTGCTCAGGTTACACCAATGCGTTACAATGTTTACTGCTATTTCAAGTGAATCAAAAGCTTTTTGCGGAGTTTCATTGGCTGGTGATAATCACCGTGCCATCTGCATATTCTGCAGTTTTACGTGAGTGGCTTAGGCAGGTCATTTATAGAAATGTTAAAGAATGTGGAACCAAATAATTTTTCATGGTATCGCATACATAAAAATGTTATGCAAATACTATTAGTTAATTCTTGATTATTAAATTGCTAGAAACATAAATCTATTAACCCTGTGATTGCGATCAAGTACCTTTATTTTATTAAGAACCTATGTGTACTAATTATCTTTTGCAAATGTGTTTTATTTCTGCAAATTTGTATAGCTATATATTTTTATTTTATCTGGAGAAAGCATCTACTTTTACATATGACTGAAATGCTGATTTTCTTCGTTCATAGATGGCAGCACTAGCAAATATGTGAATCTTAATTTCAGTTTTATATCCTTTCCCTTCTGGGCTTTTATTGTCATTGATGAACAGTGGAAAGACACTTAACATTTTGCGAACGGCCGTGCAAGACCGAAATTCTGTTTAAACTTCAATAGTTGTATGCCAGTAAGAGAATCAACAAGCTCCTGATTATGATAGACCTAATTAGGAATAAACATGACTGGAAAACTTTATTTCCTTAAATTTTGATCATAGGCTCTTAAGTGTTCCCACTCATCGTAATAGAACTTTATAGTTATTATTATTAATTCTACAAGCAACCTTACGCATCTACAATTCTTGAAGCATTGTTGTTTGACAAAAACGTATAATCTTTAATTTATTTTTCATATTTTAATCAATCTGTAATTCCTAAGAAAACTGGGCACTTTGAAAACAGCGAATGTATTTCTGAATCATTTAAACCCTTATTTCTAATTATCTATGTAATTTCAGACATTTTTAAATGGAATATATAATTAAATTGAATTCTTATAAGGGTCTGCAACATTTTAGTATTGTTTAAAAATATTAAAATAAAAGTCTGAAAGCTTTCAGATTTTATATTACGCCCAAAGGTGCGTTTTTTTAACGTTTTGTGTGTTACCTTTAGTTATTAAATATCATGTTCTTCGCACTTAAACCATAAAATTCAATTCAACAGCAGTATCGCAAAATAATTTTGAAATGAGCATATCTTTAGAATTTCCGATTCTCACGCGCTGGAGATAATCCCTCCCCGTACAGTGTTGCCATTCCTTACTTTGAAATCGTTAAGTTTGTTAATCAAAAATTCTTTAATATCTGACAAAATATAGAATATTAAAACTAAAACAAATTCCTAAACATACTAAACAAATATACCAACTAATACAAATTCCAAATTAGGTTTTCCAGATGCCCATATTAGGAGAAGAATTACGTTATTCAAAATTTGATGGCTCTAGATACCGTTGTTTTATCACAATGCGAGAAACATACATTTATGCAGATTCTTCCTTATTTAATTTCTTTAAATATAATACAGGGCTGTACAATTTGGTGGCAACAGTTTGAAAAGCATATCAACGCAAACGCAGAAAGTGAATTGCCGCAAAATCTCGAAACGAAATAATAAAGTTTTATTAAAATCTTACAATCTTATAGACTCATCTTTTATTTTTTACAAAACAATACGGATTCTTTATCCGTAACGCTGATCTACTTATTCTTTACACAAGTCGAATAACATTATAAAAAAATAGTCTGTTTTTCCTCTTCACTAGAGTGCTGCCAACTTTTTTCAATCTTACAGAAATTAATAGCGCTTGGTTTCATAATAATAAAATTCTTTCTTTAAATATTCACATTATAGAATGAAAAAATTGTTTCTTTCGTTACTGATACTTGACTTGTTCTTTGCAAGTATTCATTATACAATTAATTGCAGTAAAGGTAAAATCTCTACCTACTTTGCGGGGTCACAAATAGCTATACTTCCAGCTATACTATTCAATGTCATGTAAAATTAATTTATCTTCTAAACTTTATTGCTGGACAACCTCAAAAATTTAAGTGCAATATTCCTTTCCTAGTAATTTAGATCTTTTTTCCGAATAATAATTATCCTTTACTTAAGATTATTTATTCTTTAAAATAAGAATACTTAAAAATAAGTAGTGTTGAATGATTTGGGAACAAAATTTTAAATTACAATATTTATATGCTCCATAGTTTTGCATGAGATTTTTTTAATACCATTATCATCATAATAATAAATATGATATTTTGGGTTATCAATTAAATTGATTTAAGGAATTGAAATTTTGAAATTATAATTCTTGCGAATATTTCTTAATTAGGATTTTGAATTATTGTTTATATTAAATGGATTTACTGAATTTACCAAAGTAAGCTAAATGAATGAGATTCTTTCCGATTTTTAGCTATAAAACACATGAGAAATAAAATAAGCATTTCATACTACATGATGTTCTGCTACTTTCATATTCAAATCCATTGAAAACTTAGGATTTTACGTTTTTAGAAATTTCAAGAGTGAAAAAATAAATAATAAAATAAAGCACAAATAAAGAAATGATTCTACAAATTGGATATGTAATGCATAGCATTTAGTAGTCTTTTATTAACTAGCCGTTTGCATAAGCAATCACCTAAAATAGTTATCATAAAACGGAAAAAATATAAAAAAAATTTAATAAGTGTAGTTAGTGTAACTGCATAAAGATATTTAATATTTCTAATTAAACATCCCTTATTTAAATTTGTGTGTGTATTTAAATCAATCAGATTAAAAAGTAGAAAAAATATTCTTAAGAGCTATATTTAGTTTTTAAATCGCTTGGCTTCTTAATAGTCAGATTACATCTGAACATTAAATATTTTACACTTTATTGTGCACTCCCAAAAGAGACCGAGCAATAAACTCACTGAACACGGATAATTCGACCTGGGTTTGACTCCAGGAGAGTGGGCTTGTTGCACGGGTGCTTTCGTAATTTTTCCCATGTGTAACACAGATACATGCCAGTTACCCTTAGGAAGTCCTGCACGAAGCTGTTCATATGCGCTTAGGAAAACAGCCCTGTGGGCATTGCCGTAATCATATAAATCATACATTATATTTTGTTGAAAGGCAACATGCTGGCATGTGAAAGACAGAAGTATTTTATTTCGGGCATTGGCAACATACTGATTTTAAATCGTGGAGTTTGTTGATTAAAACTGAAAGATTAACATCTTACATTTTCCTGAATGGCAACAGTCTCATGAAATGGAGATAAAAATATTTCATTTAGAGTTACCACTGCTCGCTTTATTGCTGCATTTATTAATGAAAAATTCATTGAATTCATGCAGAATATGAAATAAATCAAAAACAGGTTTCAAGGTGCATATGTTCAGGTGGAGGACTACGTGTGTATATTCAGTAGCCCCTAGGTGTCACCATTTTTCACAATGATTTCTTAACTTTTTAACAGAGATTTACAAAACACAATGACATGGAGGGAAAAAAATTTATTGTATTCTGTTGCACACAGCTTCTTTCAACTGACTAGAAGCATGACACTATATAAACACTTTACAATGCATAGTTACATCACTGACAAACACAGCATTTAAATAATAGCTTACTAAGAAAGGCTGTCATTACCAGATGTTCATAAGAAATACATGCTTTCAATGCTGAACAGTGGATACATAAAAATATTATTTAACATAACAAAAAATTTCTTTATATTATTTTTTTCCATCTTGGAAACAGAATTATATCTCTTAATTAAATAACAGGAAAAATACAGCACATTGTACCTTTAGTTGAAAATAATATATGTCTTGTTAAAAAAACATAACATTAAACTAATTTGAAAATTATTGAAATTTTGAAAATGGAATTTAATTTTTCATATTTGAAAATACATTTAGACAGGAAATTAAGTTTAAAACTATGTAAATGCTCTGGAAAAGAAATATCTAACATGCTTGTGTTAGTTACAAAAAGTCCGTGGAAAATTGTATACTATTACTGAGCTTTTATTTCCTAAAATATATTGACAAAATGAACCTCAAGAATTTAAAAGTTTTAATTACAGATTGAAGATCTGAAAATCTTTTTAACCTTTGCACATTCAGATCTTCTTTTGAATCATTCAGATGCACCTCATCTCTTAAAATTAAGGATTTAAATAAAGCAGTGATACTGCAGTTCTTTACATTTTCCCACATACTTAGAAAGACCCAATTATGAAAATAAAAATTTTTAAATAAAAAAATACTAAAACTGCTCTCTGAAGTTTTGAAATTTAAAATATTTAGTCAAAAAATTAGTCTGTCTTTTTATTTTAGAATCTGAATGTTAATTAATATAAATATAAGTATCCATCATATAACACAGTTCTGCTCTTACATAAACAAAAAATTACAGAAGCCATTTATAGCACAGTAACAAGGTTTCATTCTAGCATGTTATTGATTACGCATAAAAACTCTTGGAACACTTTATGTACATACTTCGATGTTACTATACTTACGTATGTACGCATTTTGATAACACAATTTTTATTCTAAACATTTACAAAATCAAAACACATACCATGCCATCATGTGTAGTACACAACAACAAACTATTTTAACACAGTACAAGAGAACAGAAATAAAATTCCAACATGCATTCTCTCACACTGAAGTTCTTTTGAAACTGAGACATACCAATCATTTACACAGTACATATCTTGTGCTAAAAGTATTTGTTTTACATACACAATTGTAATTTTGAAAAAAAAAAAAAAACAAATGTCTGAAAGTAAGAAAACAACTTTTAGAAGAAAATTTACTTCTTTGGAGATGAAAATACAAATTTTTAATAGCTTGTCAAAAAAAAGGAGGGAGGGACATTTGACACTGCAAAAAGTTTCAATTTAAATGAGGCAACAAAGAACCATTACAAAAATATTCTGTTTTTAAAAGTTTTCGGAATGCACCCTCTATTTTGTATGGCTTCTTAAGTTTCGTATAATACTGTATTTTCTAGAAACACATTTACTGTGTTATAGGAGGGATACTTGTAAAATGGTTTATAACGACATTGCTACAATTCATAAATAGCTGTTATACCTGCATATATCTATTAGGTACTAACTGTTATTTTTCATTTACCAATTTTCCTAAATGTACATTAACTTGCTATCATATACAGTAGTACCCCTGTAAGGGACAATTCTGTTCGTGCCAGTCCCTTTGAATAGGGACCTTAAAGTACTTACATCTTATTAAGAGGTACTCTATTTAATGACACTAAAAAAAAAACTTCAAAAATAAGACAAAAGCACAGAAATACTCTTAGTAATATCCTGAGGTGAAGAGGAGGTTTTATGACAACAAGCAATAAAATAAAAAGTTAATCACTTCCTTTTGAAAATCACTTTTCAGTAGGGATATAGGGAACAATACATTGAGAAAAAACAAGTTATGGTGCAATCAAAAGGATATTTCATATTCATAGAATTCAGAATTCTTGCTACAGTTCTCAGTAGAGGGAAGAAAACACTTTTAACAAATTATAAGACAATCCAAGGTAGGAACCAATAGGAAAGGAAAGATGGTAAGATGAATGGGCCACCTGTCAAGGTAGAGGAATCTCACAATGTGGCGAGTTGAAATTTTTATCATTTTTAGTTCTTACTAGGATGCTAGTACTGAACAAAAGAAGCCTAGTTTAGTTCTTGTATGTTATTTTTACATACCTTATCTAGCATGGCTTCAAGGTGAAAAAGATTAGCAGAAACTGAAAAACTTAGTTTGAGAGATTTAAAGCAGGTATTTGGAATAAGTAAAAACGATTAAGCCATGTGCTAAAAGATAGAGAAGAAGTAAAAATATTATGGATTATTATTTATATAGAGAAACTGAAGCATGTAAAATTGGTACAATCATGTTCAATAGTTTGTTCTGCATAAGCAAACGATATCCCTCTAATAGGAGTATTTTTGAAAAAAAAAAAAAAGTTTCGGAAAACCTGGGACTACAGAACTTCAAAGCATCAAATGGTTAGTTAAGACAAAGTTAAGCAGAGACATAACAGTACTTTTCAGAACATCTGTGGTAAAAAAAAAAAAAAAAAAAAACAGTGCATATGAAACATGGAATTAACAGGATAAAAAAAAAAATTTGTGAAAGATATGACACTAAAAGGTTCTATAATGCAGATAAAATAGGATTACTTTAATGAATTTTACCTAATAAAACTCTATGCTTCTAACAAGGAAACTGCTCTTGTGCTAAAAGCTCCAAGGAACATCTCACTGTGCTACTTTGTGGTAACATGGAAGGAAAGTTTGACAACTACTTGTAATTGGAAAAGCCAAAAAACAAAAGAGCTTTAAATCTATTAATCCACTGGCATCACAATAAAAAGTTATGGATGAATCACAGGATATCATCAGAATGGTTGACTGCTCTTGATGAAAGAATGCATAGAGAAAGAAAAAAAAGGGAGGGGGGAATCTGCTCTTCTTGCTAAATCACCAACTCATCCTCCAAATGTTACACTAAAATCAGTAAAATTAGTGTTTTTCCTACCTAATCCAACATCAGTATTTCGATCAGCCTTTGAACAAAGATACAATTAGAAACTTCACGGTTCATAACAGAAAACTGTTTTTAAGGCATGTTCTTTATCAAGCTGCTTGCAGAAACAGCAAAAACTGTTTTTAAGGCATGTTCTTTGTCAAGCTGCTTGCAGAAACAGCAATCAGCTTGAAAAATGTGTCAATATACTGAATGCCATTCAGTGGAAAAAAACAGTTGTTAAATGCATATCACAAAGTTGAGTCCAGCATTGTCTTAAGAAAGCAGGCTTTGAAATATTTAGAAACTGATGAAAGCTTGCATTCTAAAGATACCAATGACAGCATAAAATCTTTTATTTCAGTTGATGATGTTAGCTTTAATAAAAGCAGCGTGGAAAACAATGAACCAAAGAAAAGTGCGTATAGAAAATTTACACAGATGCCTTAAAAATACATCTCCTAATTGAGAAAATTATGATAACTATTAGTAACAATGAAAGACTTAAAATATCAGTGACCTTCATATTCACATAGAAAAAAAAAGTGCTTGCAATGTATACTTTGAAACAAACCCGTGTAATGGATTATTTTCAATAAATGTCAGTATACAAAACTGTACTGTTCATTTCACACACTTCTGCAATAATTAAAACTTTTTTAACTATGGATTTTCATTTTTTATTAACTTTGAATTTAAATAAATACATGTGATTATGTTATTTATTTAATATATTATTTATTGAAAGCTTGATATAACTCAAATTTCTAATTAAATCATATTTTTTTAGTACATACCTTCTGAAGAAGGGCTATCTCTATTTAAGGAACAAAATGTCTGGTCCATTGGGTGTTCCTTATTGGGAGGTACTACTGTATTTACAATGGCTTCACAAGCACACAAGACCTTTATTTCATTGAAGTACTTCAGAAGATCTTTCTATGATTTTTTTTTTTAAACCATTTCCTTTCGCAGATGTGCTTTCCTCGTATGAACATCAATCCATTGATACAGAATCAGAGACTCAGGAGATATGAAAAATGTTACACAGAAGGCATTGCAAACAAAAATTGGAATGCCTTCTGTATAACCACAGTACTGTATGCGGTTCATGGGGTTCCCAATGGGGTAGGTAGTGTTCAATGAAATTTTAACAAGGGTCAATAGTTGAACATCGCACAGCAACTGAGCAACATAATCAAGATCTGATTCATTACAAAAAATTATAAATTAAATTGATGATTAATTGTTTATTCAATATAAAGCTATATTATGTAGGAGGGAGAAAATCTCATAAAGGGAAAATACACCAAAGTCATGTATTATACTTTTTAAATCAATAATATCTTTTTAAAATATATAAAATTTTTATGCAAAAGTAAAATGTGAGATAACAAGAAAACACAATAAAAAATATGAAAAATCCAAAACTAGAACAGATAACAAGAATCAGACTGAATATTTTTGAACATGCTGACTTAAGAATTAAATTACAAATTTTTATCCAAAATATTAAAAAAAGGCTGCATCAATACATGTAATGCAATCACAATATTCATAAAATTGGACTTTTCTGCAATTAGATTCTCTGATTTAGTTTCTGAAAGGTAAAAGTTGATCCAAAAAATAATGAAACATAAATTTAATAAATCATTGTTTTTAATTTTTTTTTGTTTGGTCATCTAACTGTTATCTTTAATTCATTTATGTAGAGTTATTTGTATTATGATTATGCTGCATATTATGCAAGAAAAAGGTTTGGAATCCCTGGTTTCAAAAAGTTTACCAAAGCACATGAAAGCTATCGGAGGTCTATCAAGAAGGATTGTGCAATGGAAAACATATTTAAATACTCTAGTATTTTTCTTGTTGTTGTTTTCCTTTTTAATAAAACTTTGATAAAGAAGTATGTAAGCACAGTTCAAAATCTTAGCATTTCTGAAACATTAACGGCAAGGTTGAACACCGGGTAATACAGAATTGCAATTTTTACATAACAGAATACATCATTTTCAATTAGTTTATTCTAAATACAAGGCAATATTGTGAAATACGACCAGCGCATTCACTTGCTATATGTAACAAAAATGGCACAAACAAGTATGGAGCAACATAAATAACTATCATAAAATACCACTTCTACATTAACAAATGTTCCCTTCTGCAATGGCTATGTCGAGATGAATGCCAATTTCTTTAAAAAAATACATACATCATACCCACAGATTTGATATATGTATATATACACATTACACTCATAAATGTAATTTTTTTTACTCCGACCTATTGAAAATATGATCAGTACCAATAAGTAGATCAAATGTAAAAAATAAAACAATCAATGAGTATGTTGAAAAGATAATTAATTGGCAGTGTAGATACTTAAAAAATGTGCATCTAGAAATGGAAAAACACAGTGAAAGCATAGGATACATTGCAGACAGAACTATAAAAACTTCTTTTTCGTCAAATCACCTTTCTAAAAATCCTAAGCATTGTGCGAAAAAGAGAAAGGGGGAGAAACACTATAAAAAAAGTAAAATATAGATAAATAGAAGATTCCATTCATGACTTACTGGTTTTCCTTTAGGCAGTGTATATGCTTATTTGAAAGTTTTTAACTATTTGACACTAGTAATAACTGCTTATTCAATATAATAACTTCAAATATTTCTAAAGCTGTTTTAATAATAATGACAATTTTAATATCGAATGAATGCTCAATAATAATTTAATTTAGCTAGAGTAGTAATTTATTTTATAAAAAAAAAAAAACAGTTCTCAAAATATTTGTTTTATGTAAATTTTAAAGACTAATTTTGGTTGAATTTTCAAATATACTTCAGAAGTATTCACACACTGATAAAAAAAAAACAGAAACAAATTTTCAAACTTCTACAATAAGATATTAATAGAGAATTACATGTACAAGAGAATAACACCCCCTCCCTTGAAAAAATATATTAAGTGCACAAAATCAAACAAAAGCAGACAGAAAAATTCCTCCCCCTTCAGAAAAAGAGTTCAGAATTCCCTCTTCAGAAAACTTCTAAGAAGAAACACCCTCTTCAAAATGAATTTTTTTATTAATATCATTGGAAAAAAAAAAAAGAGTCTTAAATTCCAATAAAAGTATTTCTTTCACCAAAATTATGTATGCACTTTGAACTCGTGAAAAAATTTTAGGATTTATTTTTTACGTACATGACATATTTACACACTTATCCTTGAAATATATTGATTGATCTTTATACACTTTTCTATATTAAATTTTAAAATTTATAGCCAAAAAAGGGAGTTTAATTTTTCAATAAATGATTTATACACATTAACATGTAATTAAATTACATGTTAATGCTTCAAATTAAATAAAATATTGTATATATATATATATTCCAAATTCTTAAAATTTATGGTTCATTTTCAGCTGTTACTGTTACTGAAATATATGAGGGAAAACAGTTCAGGCAAGAATCAAAGATATTCAAGCTATAGCTGGAGAAGCTATAAAAGTATACTTCTGCAATTCCATTAAATTTTCTTAATTTTATGTACTGTAGCTGTGTGTATGGGGGAGGAATCCTTTTGTAAAATTTAGTACCACAGCCTTAAAATAAAACAATTATCTCGGTTCAGTGATTTTTAATTTGAGAGTACACCACATAATTTGTCACTTAACACCATTATAAGATAGTTCACACTATTAAGGCGACTGTTACATTACAAAAAGAACAATTATTTAACAATACAACACTAACACATATATATATATATATATGGCACAAAATTTTGCCAAAATAGTTGAGAAATCTTAAACTATAAATTTACAATTCTGCTGACATTAAAAAATATATATCATTTCTGAGCAGTAAATTTAATTAAAACATTCATTTACGAATGCATTAAAACGATACTTATTGAACAATTTCAAAGCTTCAATAATATTATCTAGTTTGAAGAGGGCATTTTCTTTACCGATAATATGTTAGAAACACGATTCTATAAATTTTAAAACGCATATCTAACAATATGCAAAAGCAGTCTATAAAAAATTTGCAATATCCTACATAATAAATACATAAAGGAAGAAAGAGAAAGTTGATTTCCTGTACAATTAACTGTGTAGAAGTATTTGTACTTTAATAAAAATACAATTATGCACAATAGTAACTACTGCATTGCTTAAAATACAAGGAATAACTCCATAGTTATGTCTATGGAACAAAAAATAATACAGAAAAAATAAGAGATCCATAATTTCAATGAAAATGACAGCAATGTTGAATTGTGTGAGAATCTTTGGGCAACTGCTTAAACATATTAAAAAAGAACAGTACATGGTAAAATCTACAATATAAGAGCATTAATTTAAAATAATTTGTCTTCAATATTATCTTATTTGTATATATAGACAGAGACATGAATAAAATGATGAATTAACAAGTTCTTTGTCAAAAAAACCAAGTAATAAAAAGTCTTTGGTCCACTTAAAAGTTTATATTTTCCAAAGTTCAACATGCAGATTGCAAAATACTTTTTATGATAAACACACACAAGGTATATAAGAGATTAACATAAAGATACAAAAAGAATGAGATTCAGTAAATGTATCAGTAAACACAGCCATCTGAATTACAAAAAGATAAAACTGCCAGATTTCAAAGTATAAGTTTAATATAAAATAAGCCTTTTCAACCTTTTTAATATAAAACCTTTTCAACAAAAACTTCAGCATATTGAAAAGAAAATCATGAACAGTTTTACATCAGTGAATATGAGTGCAGAAACTGCAAAAAAGTTTTCCTTAACATGTGAAAGAAAGGTATTAATGTATTAACAAAAGCTTTTACATGAACACATTCCATATATTTATAAACTAACTTTTGAGTCAAATATAGTTGACAGTAAAATAAATAACTAGAAGACTGATTAGATAATTATTATACAGATAAATTCTGAAAGATTATAATAATAAAAGGAACTAATGCATCTGATAATTAATTGTTGAGTATCGCAATTCTACATAGGATGAAGAATATAAACATTTAAACATTAGTGCAGCTATAGATTTGCTTCCAGATATTGACACATTTAGCGATATCTAAATTTTTTTATACAGTCATTTCCAAGATCAGCCACAACTACATGAAAGTCATTAAGTACATCCAAGCCACTTGGACGTTTAAGTTTAGCCTCGTGACTATCAATAGAAAAAAGGAAATTTCCTGACTGGTAACTGAAGACCTGTATAAAACTGCCACTCTTATCACTTCTTGTAGCTAAAAGATTTCCTTTGCCATCATAAACTATTCCACCATGACGACTCTTGCCCTTGCCTTCTGAAACAATTTCTCGAAGAAATTGTCCACCAGATGTAAAAATCTGGATCCTTGAATCACTAACTATGATTTCATCTAATGGACCAATTGCAATAGAACTAATTAAATTAAATGTACTACCAAATTTCAGAACAAAGGTACCAGATGGCTCAAATGCAAACACAGAAGCAGCACCATTATCAGCCACAAAAATTTGCCCTTTACTATTAATGGCTAAATCTATTGGCTCCACAAACTCAGCATGAGTAAACTTTTGAATAACAGAACCTTCGAAATCGACTTCCGTTATAAATTTTGTTCTCCAATTAACTATAAACAAGGTGTTCTTTAAAGACAAAGCTATCCCTGTACCACTGCGATCTTCCATACCTGCATCAGATATATGACCTAAAAATTTGAAATCTTTTGTAAGGACTTTTATTCTGCTATTTCCAGTATCAAGGACAAATAATTTACCACAACTTGAAGCAACCAACCCAACAGGCTGGAGGAAATGCAGATCTCCACTGCCACGCAGACCAAACTGAGAAATAGGATTAATATGTTCGGACACTACAAAATGAAAGGGACTATCTTTGATAGGTCGATCAAAGACAGTTACATTTAATTTATAATTTCCTGGCTGTTCTGGGAGAAAATTCACATCATAAGTGCCATTGTTGCGGTCTATCAAATGGGTTTTGACACTATCTCCATTTTCATACCTTAAGTCAATAACCACAGGATCTCCACCTTCAGACTGAACTGTTCCATGATAATCATAAGCTGTAATGCACACAGTTGTTTCTAAGTGAGCTGAGCAACATTCAACCGAAGCAGAGCACAAAGCAGGGTATGTGGTACTAGAACGAACACGACCAAATTCTCTAAGCGATTTTTCTATATCATTTGATGCAGAATTATGGTCATGCTCATATTTAAGAAATGCGTTTTCTCTAGGCTCCATAATAGCATTTAAAGAATCTAGTTTTTTATTTAAATCACTTATTCTATTGGTAATATTACGAACTTCGACTTGGTATTGCAAACCGCTACACTGCTGCTCAACTTTCTCCTTTTCTGATTCAATAATGGACAGCTGATCTGCTAATATTTTTTTCTTGTTATTTTTGAGTTTTTTAACTGTTTCTATGAGTTCACATCTTCTCCGTTCAATAGCATTCGTTATTTCCTGAACAGAGCGATTGATGGTTTCAAATGTTTCTTCTGCAGTAGATTCTAATTTAGTAATTTCATCATTTACATTTTCTGCAGCTTTGTTAAGTTTACTGATACAAAGATGTGCCTTGTACAAAAGAATTTCTGACATTCTCTTTATGGCAATGGAAAATGGTATGACAGTGTGCTGGCCACTCTCAGTGCCATTTCCATGTGCTCCTGTAGTGCATAATCTACAAAATACACAATCACATGTTTCACAGAATAGCAATTCCTGAGTAGAATGCAAAGAACATTTTGGAATAACTTCTCGCCGTTGCCTGGACATTAGATCTAAAAGCTGATTTACCAGGAAACTTGGTGGCAAAGCACTGACTCCACCACGAGGCAAAGGAATTGTTTCTCGGCAAATGGGGCATCGGAAAGAACCAGCATCCCGAACACCATTTCCTGCTGCTATACGTTCGAGGCAATTTCGGCAAACCGTGTGAGAACATGGCAAAAGTTTTGGAGTATGTTCTTGACCATCATAAGTGCATAAACATGTTCCACATGTGAGAAAACTCTCACTAAAATCTTCATAATCAATAGAAACAGTTTCAACCAAAGTTGATGATGTCATTTTATTTGATTTTTTTCCTTCTCTTGGTTAAAACCTAAAAATACGAAGCAGAAAAAATATGATTAAAAAATTGCTATGCAATTAGTAAAAAGAACAAAATTTTAAAAATAATAATAATATTTAATAACATTACATTCTTAAGTATGGAAGTTGTTAACAGAAAAGATCCAATTTAAATATGAATGACAACAATATTTTTTTTTTTCCTTAACTTTATTTCAAAAGTCAGATTTCTAAAAATAAGATTTTACTTGCACACACATGCATGCCCGCACATCAGTAAAATACTTTGGATGCTAAAAACTGCATTATACATTAGAAACGACTTTAATAATTTTACAAATTTGCATTATACCTTCATGATCATTACTATCTGTCCACAAAGGCATTAAACACACTTTTTTATTGTTGTTAAAAGTGTGTTTCATCTCTTCCTGGGCAGCCAACATGGATAAGCTTGCTGGGTAATAAAAAACCATGTTCCTTTTTTTTTAAATGGTACTGATGTTAAATAAGCATTACAGGCGGAACAATAATGAATAGTGAAAGCACCATTTCTCTACAGCATACACATGATAATTACAAAAGTGTAAAAAAAAAATAGCACATAAAGCTAAATTTTGAGCAAACCTAACCTGACTGCATAAGGTAAAATAAATACTGAGCACATTTATTAAATAGCATTATTTTCCAGAAAAGTTTCAGTTATTACAGTATATTTAAAAACAGCTTAAAGATGAAAGCAATGCATAAATAGATTATTTAAGTTTTATGAAATTTCTTAATTCCTATCCTGATGACAGAATAAAACCAACCATTATTTCAATTCTGGTGGCTATATCATTAGAGTCACCCTACAAGATATTTTCTTTTTTCCTCGGGGACACTTTTGCTAATGAATTCTACCTATTAATAATTTGAAAATAGTTTCTTACAAATGCCACCAGATGATTGCTTGACTTTCAGAAGCGAATTAATTGCTATTAACGATGGATTAGGGGCCATTCTTCACAATTCCAGCTCCAGCAATATCTGGATCTTTAATACTATAAGCTCCATTCACCATTTTAGAAACTGGGATCAAGTTTGTTATCATACTCGGCAAATAACAGATACAACCATTTTCAGTGGATCTTCTCTCATATATATGTATCTGGCAATGAAGTCACTGATAAACTGCATAAAAGAGGAAATGACTACTAATTATGGTATTAGTTTTGGGAGAATGTTTTGTGAGGAAAATCAGTAATAAGCATGGTTCACCTCTTCAGCCCATTATTGACATGGCCAAAAGACACCTTGGGAGTGCCTTGGAATTTGAGAGTGAAAGACGATATCAAATGGCTATTTCTCGTCCAATCAGTTGGTCATTTAAAAGCATGCTTGCATTTGGTGCAGTCGAGTTGGCCGCCAAGACCTGACCTAAAACCTTGTAATCCAAACATTCTACATCAGCCACTTGTCGACAGAAAGAACATTATATTTTAACCTGTGCATATAAAACTGGGTCTTATGAAGAAATTTGTTAAAGCTTTGGCAGTTTTAAAGAGATTCAAATGTTTTATAATATATTTAAATAAATAATATAATTTAATTTTCTTCTATGTTATTTCTATAGCATCAACAAATCTAAATCTGTTTTGATCTGCGCATATACCCCCATGATATTTAGTATCATTAAACTGTGCTCATTCAATTACAACAATATGTTATGGTTTAAATATGCAGTAATATTGATTGCTGCATATTTAAACCATAACATATGATTAATAATTGATTGCTGCAAAACTGTTATGGGCTTCAAGTAAAGTACCACTTCCTGATTTGATACTGGTAAACTTATATCTTGACTCACATTACATTCCCTTAAATATGATTCTTATTGCTTTAATTTTTTCAAAAAATGAAGCTTATATTTAAGTTTCTGCGACAAATCCTCTTTACCTGTCCATCAACCCGGGGGGGAGTGATATATATTTGTAGTGTTATCTGCTTTTATGTAATTTTAGTGACAAAGCTTATCTTGATTGGTTTATTTTCTCAACTTGCAATAAGTGCAAAGCGTATCATGCATCCTCTGAACACATTCTTAATTGTTTGGGCCTTTGCACTTGAGGATATCTTTATAGATGCAGTTATGGTGTTTAATTTTGCTAAGGTGCATGGGCTCATGGACCAGATCTAGCTGGGCTAGACTGCGAGAGACTGCCAGCAACAACAAGTATTAATAAATGTCTATGTAATCTGTTCTTTTTTTTTTCTAAATTTGCCTTTCAAGTACATTTGTAAAAAAAGAAAGATGATTACAAACTGAAAAAATAAACTGCAAGTTTAATGCTGCAGTGAAAAGAACACAGGTAAATACTGAAATATGGCACACTGATTTCAAAAAAATATTAAATTGAAAAACATGGGATGAAGAAAGAGCAAATTAACTGCTTCAGCATTTTTAGTGATCTGAAGGTATTGTTTTGAATACTGGCACTATAATCATGATGACAGGATAGATTGTTTCATCATGGTACAGCATACAATGGTTCAGCCAAAAGCAGAATACCTTCATGGTATCCATTCTAGGAGAAACTGGCTAACATTTACATTACACATGAGAAAATTGATGAAAATGCCAATGCAGCGAAACTGTTCACCAGTATGAACCAAATCAAACTACAAGAGTTTAGCAGCCTTATTTACTTGGCCACACAGAATAATAAACTGCCAGCTTGGCATACATCATTATTCCATTATAGATCTTTGGACCCATACCAAATGATCATTTCCACAGGCATTAAGATGGTCAAGAGGGGCAGCTGTGGCATTCCTACCCGTTTAGGAAATTAATATAATAAAATATTTTGAAAACACCTACTGTTTTCATGAATAAACATTTTATCTAGCAAAATCTTTATCTTATTATCAAAGCTTCAAAATTTTTTTATTAGCATTAGATATGCATATACCCAATTCTGTTTAGTACTGTCAGTAATAAACCTTCGCAGGTTGGTTAAGCAAAGACATGATTGATAAGCAATAAAGCATGTTTCTTCAAAAATATGGGAGCCTATAACGACTTTTTTGCAAAGCAAGGGCACTAGCATCGCAAACAAGCAAAGGCATACACGTTGATGTGTGCACAAAATCAAATCTATAAAAGACAGGGATAGTTTTCAGAATGACTTATGCCACTAAGATAGCCGTGAAGAATTCTAACTCCTTTAAAATGGCACACAATTCAACAGAACAGGACTAGGACCATTTCTCTCAAGAAGCTTTGACACAAGTGATAAATTATCATCCCCTTCCCCCCTTCTCCTCCACTGCAGCCACGGAGGAAGGAATACAAACACCTTCCTTCCAGCACAACTGATGAAGTACTGCTGTGCTTTGATACTCTATGGCAACAGTCAGCACTCATTAGTCAACAGAGCCATTTATCAGCAGTCCAACGAATGAAATCTCTTTTGAGAGTCACATTTTTTAAACTTAAATTATGTAGGTATGTACACTGTTATTGACGTAATTAGGGTACTTTCAGGTTGGCTTTTACTAAGATCGTTCTCAATCTCATCAACATATGTTCTCTGAGATCGACCCTTTCCCAACTCTCCCATCCACACTTGCCTGTATACTCGTTTCGTGTATTTTCTTCCGTTCATCCGCTCTATATGTCCAAACCATCTTAGCATACCTTTCTCAATTCTCAACACTGCAACTTTTTCCACTCCATAATATTCCCGAAATTAACTTAATACTTCAATTTTTAAGTCTTAGTTAAATTATATAGGTATGTTGAATAAAACTTAACAATGATGCTATTTATTGATAAATTAAAACTGTAAGGTATCCAGAAAATTAAATCATGATAATGACGAACAAATAGTAGCATGAGCAATGCCTTTGCATCTCCTTGGAAAGTTTGCGTAACTCAGGTATTATGTTGTTTTTAATTTTAAGCACGATTCAAAGTTCTGATCAATAAGACGACTTCTCAATTTACACATAATTCACTCAATTTACTAATAAGGTTCGTGCTTGAAAATGATTGTTCTCATGAATTTGTAGACCTGAATAAGGAAAGAACAGCAAATGAGAGTTTTTTCAGTTGATTATATGAGTCAGGAGTGCTATTCCATGTGTTAAAAATAAACATATCTTCCTTCTCCAGGTCTTTCAAGATGGATCACTTGTGCTGTGAACTAAGTTCACATGTGTTTTTCTCCAGTACTTCTATCAGCGTTAAGACATTCAAATTTTGAGCTCCATAATGGCTTGTAAATAAATAAGTTTCTCTTTCAAAATCTTAAATAAACAGAGGCAATTTTTTGTCAAATGAAATAACTTCTAACATTGAAAAAATTATGTTTATTTTCCCCTGTAGTTTTGATTAAGCTCATTTAGATGAAGCGCAACGTCTATCATGAAATAAAATTTTTGATCTACTGATCGTTCATGAGTTCTGATTAATACACACTTTTTTCCACAGATGATTTAATTTATGTCAATAAGGTCATGAAGCATTTCAAAATGTTTCCTTTTGGTAACCAACGTACTTTGTTGTGCAGCAGAAGATATGCGCACTCATTCTTCATTTCAACTAAAAATTCTTTAAACTGGCTATGCTTAAAAGCTTTAGCTATAATGGAGTTGATAATCGCCAATTCCATAACGTTGCAAATTTCTTCTGGAAATGTCTGTGCACAAAGCACTTCTTGATGAATGACACAAGGGTAAGTCAGTATCTCGTGATTGATAAATTGACCATTGTCCTGAAATCAATACAATGGCTCATTTATGAATTAAACATTTTTACTAGAATCGGTACAATGGCAGTTTTAGCTTGATACATCAAATAATGTAAAAATGAAATTTCATGTCAAAATATCCGGATTTTTAGTTTTTAACATTTACAATTTGACATTTTTTCTTATTATATGCAACACAAGCATCATTTATGTATTTTATGTTGCCTAAATTCAGTTGCTAGGAAAAATTTTGTTTCAGACACTATGAGAGAAAAATGCTAAAAATCCTTCTTAGAAGCTAAAAATCTTCATATTTTGAAACTAAACTTCATTTTTACATAATTTGGTTTCTCATTCAAGATACAATTGCTATTGAATGGTATATTAATTCAAAGCAGTTCATTAGTTAAAATCTGGCATACGACAATTACTACGACAGCACAATTCGATATATAATCAGTAGAATCAAGATGGCAAAATCGATTAAAAAAAAATTTCCTATGAATAACACTGGCAGATATGTTTTCATGCTTGCGTAAAATTTGTTGGCCTCCGAGTTGTATTTTCACAATTTTCTTGTTTTTATGTGTGTGTGCCTGCATGTGAAAGAGCCATACTCAAGGAGCCAATGAGTCACATCTGGCTCACGAGCCACGGTTTGCTGATCACTGGTCTAGAGGGCATGTACTTTTGTTTACATCCAGAGCACGTTACCTTAACAGCAGTTTAGTGGTCTTTCCACACATAAGAATTCCATGCAGAAAATTGAAAAGCAGAGACACTTCTGCACAAAGAAACATTCATTGCCTTCTCTCTTCCACGACTGCATACATTCCTCAGACCCTATGCCAGAATAATTTTCACAGCAAGAATATTCCACCAGAGCTGGTAAAATCTCGCTTTGCACAATAATGCAGCTAATGTCGGTATCTGTAAGAATATTTTATTATTTTTGTATGCTTTCCCAATCATCCATATTTGTGAGTGAAAGTAATAGAATATATATAATCATTATTTTTAATATAAAATACTCTAACACTTTCACAATTTTCAAGAGGACCCCTATATAACATATATTTAAGTTTTTAGCATACGCAATATTAAATATACCTTTTACTTTTTACAAAATTTATTCCCTTTTTAATAATAACAAGATATGTAATAACTTAAAATAGCTCCTACATAAATTATGTAGTTCTGTGAAAATCGGTCTTGCTAAACTGTAAAATTACATTATTATCTAAATAATTTAGATTAATTCTCTTGATTCTAGGTACCAATTCCATGTCCTATTTAAATAATTTAGATTAAATCTATGTACTCTATTTTAGCATCATTTTGATATGATAGCATGGGCTATAAAATATTGATGTGTGGAATAATTAATGCATCCATGGGGGTATGGCTAGCAGTTAAACTATTTCATTAGTTTTTATACATACGAATTAATTAATGGAATTCTGCATGTCCTGAAAATTCTGCAATAATTGTAATTATTAAAGCAATACTTACACATTATCCCATCAATCATGAAATATTTTTCAAGCAACATCATTTAGTACCAATTATGGATAACTGGTGATGTCACAATACACTCACAACATCTGTGCTTTTGTCTGATGCAAGACCGACTGATTCTTGATAAGCCACATTTTGGTTTTATGAACAAGGATATAAAGTGGCCGTTACTGCTACAATTTTTTATCCCGCACTAAGGGAAAATGATTAAAATTTGAGACCTGCCTTCCACAGAAAGCACACAGTAGATTTTTTTTAAAGTTATGGAATCCTGTCATCAAAAAATGTCCATACACAATATGGTTAACTGTATTTGGCTGATGAAACTCTAACAAATTGGAGCAATTACCCGCAGAAAATTTTTACTCATCACATTCTCTACAGAACTTCCATTAAAATCATAGCCCCTAACAAAATAGCAGAAATCGATGAAAGCCTTTAATGAAGAGCAAAAACAAAACAGACTGAATAATGACGTTTATTAAATAAAGAGGCCTCAATTCCTTCAGAATTCCACAAGAATGATTGGTGCAACTCTGGATAAATCTCCATCAAGTTGCATGGTTTGTTGACAGCCAACTTTCACAATTTGTAAATCAATAAGTATTACAATATACTAATTATAAGAATATAAAAACACAGGAGAAAACTTCCGTTTATTCAACAACAAAACTTAAAATTTCATTGAATTATTGTAATAAAAATTACATACCTTTCTATATTATTCAACTAGTTCTAATACAGCATGAAGCAGTATTTTCAAGCTAAAATTTAACAAAGAAAAAGATATTAGCCCAATTAAAAACGAGAATTACACTTACTTAAAAATTTTACATTATTTTATTTTCTAAATACAAAATAAAATAGCATAAACATCAGAGTTTATAAAGGAAATAATGAAATTAAAAAATATTTAAACCAGTTACAAATTTAAAATATTTTTCTTTAATGTTGGATGCATACGACTGTCTTTCTAACATATATATATATAAAAGAAGATGAGACGTATAATGGTACATTCTAAAAAAAATTGGAGTACTTTTTAATTATCTGCACCCTCACATAACAGTTGCCAAATCATTGGTGAAAAACATTTCATTTGGCTATGTTTACAACTCATAAGTACTGTTTTGTTCATAATTAATAATAAAAAAGATGCATTTTACAGGATAAACTAATTCACACAGTAAAAAAAATTACTGATCAAAGTTATCGCTAAATGCAAGGCGTGTAAATCTAAATGTACTCGAACATGTATGTGGTATGCAAATGCATTTGCTATTATCATATATATTCTTGGCAATATGGGGGGAAAAATAAATAAAGGAGCGCTACTGAATTTGAAACCAGGAGGTATGGATAATTAGAAACTAATAAATCTTTAAAAAAAAAAAAAAAAGTGGAATTTTGGGTTTTGTTCAAATAAAAGTTTTGACTCTGCATTAATTTAATAATTTCTATGTACATATTACAGAATGCATTATTTAAATATATCTGAACAATGGATAACTGCCAGCAGAAAATAGCATTTCAGGCAGTACTCACCAAAACCTAAATAGTAATTAGTCTACAGGAAATGACCCACTAATGCAGAAGGCATTAAAGGCAGCTGATTCTACATCAGCATAAGCAGAAGTTGGCAAACCAATGTACATGTAAACAAACATGTATATTACGTGCACCGTCCACACAATTATTACGCCTCAAACATAAGAACATAGGATTATGAGAATAATAATAAGCAGCAGTGGATTTTTTATAGCAGGAGGATTAAGCAGTGTTGAAATTTATCAATGGATGACAAGAATACTTGCATACTCGCAAGGATAAAGGAATACAGCAAACTCTTCACAGAAGGATTACCATTATTGAAAAATTATATGTGATTTGATACACCAAAGCCTGCAAATCAATGACAGTGTTGGAGTTATTAATGTGATTATTACAGACCAAACGAAATTCTAAAACCTGAATGCTCAGGAAGCCTCACAATATGACTGAGGACTAACATATATTTAAGCCTCCGCAGTATCCCAACAGTATGTCACAGAAAAGAATAGTTTTGCATCATGCAGGGCTGGGGCTAGACTTTCCGATGCAAACTTTGTTAACTCAAAAATTCTGCCACCCTAAATTCTTAAAAATTTTGCTGCCTTAATTCTCCTGTCCAGAGTGGTTGCATACACTGTGGCACCAGCCCTGGTGTCACGGATAGCTGCTGCCCAGATGGCATAGGGATTAGTGACACAGACTGCTGTACTGATCAGCCAAAGTTTGAATTCAGGTTAGGCATAAATGTCTTAAGTGCATAGTTTCTGTTTAGCAAAGGGGCACTCAAAATACATACTCAGCCAAAGTGCTCTCAAGAGGTTGTAGTAAAGAAAGAGGAGTGAGAAACCTTCAGACCATCAACTGGGATGTTCTTGCTCAAAACTGCATAGTTAGTGCAGCAGGACTATATATGTATAGCCAGTGATGGATTTCTGGTGTCATATCCTGTCCACTTCTACCTGTACCTGTCACAGATAGCCGCTGCCTATATAATACAGCGATTAGTGGTGATGACTGTTCTAATAAGCTTAGTTTGAATCCCTGAGACGGCATGGTTATTTGTAAGCAATAAGTATCTGTGCAGTAAGGGGCACTGAAAATACATGGTGATCCAAAAATCTTCTCGAAATGCTGGTAATAGGAGAAAAGGAGAGCAAGACCCCTCAGACTATACCCCTGGCAAGGCCTCAAAATTGGGATGGAAACTTACGATTACCTAAGTTCAGCACTATCTCAGTTTCCTGGTACTGCAGAGGTACTGGCCTAGCTTACATCTGTACCTGTCATGGATAGCTTAAGAAAAACTGGAAGGTACTTGTGTGAAAACCGAAGGTTTCTAGAAGATTTTCACACTACATGATGATGCCATTTCAAAAGAACTCTATGTTAACATAAAATTCAATTTATAATGCAAGATTTCTGTTAATTAAGAATTCATATGATTCTGATATAAAATATATTACTATTTAATTAGATATTTTAAATTTTATATTTCCTGGCTTATTTCATAAATTTTCTTTTGCTTTTATCCTGAGAAAATCCGAGTAAGGAAGAAAATTTTTATCTATCAAAGCAATTTTAAGTACTATGAAAACAAAATTAATAATTAACGTATATATTGTCATGTAGATAAACTTAATAATTGTACTATTTATCGTAGTGATATAAAATAAAATGCAAATATTAATTGCTTGAAAACTGGTTGAATTTTTAGTTCCTCAAATGTCTACAGCAGCTTAAGATTATTCAAATCAATCAAAATTTAAAAAAGATAAATTACAATAAAAATTAGTGGTTGTGAGGAAATTAAATTTGCATATTTTGAGTTTAATTAATTTTAAAAGTTTTATTTATTGCTTAAAGCCATTTTCCTTAGCTCAAAAGTAAAACTGTGAGATTTACTAATCTGCCAGGGGAGATCATGAATAGTGTAAGATTTGCCAGCTATGATATAGTGTCATCAGTTTTAGCCAGAGTGTAAGTGTACTTCTCATCAACTTCATGAAACAACATCAATGATGAATGTGAAATGCTATAAGAATATACTGACATTACAGTGATGGTCGATCAAGTCTTAAAGGTCTGGAAAGTTTTCCAACAAAATTATTCTTTTCCAAGACAACATCTGACACCATGCAACAGATGTAATTACAGACCTTATGCAGAAAATTTTACCTCGGAAGTTCTTGCTCCATCCTACAATTCAGAAATGTCACTTTATAACTTCTGTCACTCCATAGTTTCTGGATGGTTCAAAAACAAACTTTGTGAATACAATTCCAAATGAATAATAACATGAACGAGAGAATTCAAAAATGGTTCCAAGAATAACTTAAAGATTTTTGAAAGAAAGATATAATATATTTGGTGTCTGCTGTGGTATCAGTACTTCTGATTATCTGCACTCCTAGCTACACTCAAAATACATGCTGAAATTATTAAACTGCTGTGTTTTCGATGTATTTTCAAGCCTACAAACAACAATAACTTATCAACTCTTTAATTTCAGTATGTGTGGAATGGAATTCACGAAGCCTAGTTTCAAGGCATTTTAGTGCTCCGTCAACTGGAATATTAGTAAACAGTGATTTAACATCACAAGAAACCACAGTTGAGTGCAGTGAAGAAATATCTCAAGTATATCGATAACTTCAAAAGAAACTTTTACAGTATAAATATTGTTAGAAAGTAAATATTTGGTCAAAGGATTGAAGCTGTTCCTAAGTTAGAAACTCTAGGTTGGCAAGAAATTCTAATTTTGTGAACTTGGGAACAGCATAAAATCTAACATAGCAATAGCAGGAAAGACTGATTTTCAAAATTGAGTTGAGAATACATAAGAAAATTTAACAGCTGTTTTAACTTTCATGGTTCCAAGAATAACTTAAGAATTTTTGAAAGAAAGATTATAATATATTTGGTGTCTGCAGTGGTAAATAATAATGATAAATATTTTTGGGGAATATTAAATCATTACATAAAATGAGAGAAAATATTCTTGAAAAATGTGAAAATTAAGGTTTAAAGATGAACAAATTTCTAGCAATACAATATGAAAAAATGTGAGATATTTTAATCTCACAATTGAAATAGAGTTTTAAAAATTAAATGAAACAGCTTTCGATTTCCAGTTTCAAATTAAAATGAATGTCATTAAATATTTTGAAAAGAAGCAGCTTAGCACTTAAAATAGACATGCATATAAATGCTTCATATATTCCATCAGAAAAATCTTATTTTGAAAACCATGCTACTATTTTAATAATTCTGGCCGCTAAAGTGAATCGGATCTTTTAAAGATAATTCCAGGATAAATTATAGTTCAATCGAATCTGAATTCTCAAATTATGTTAAGAATACTTTTAAAGCTGTCAACTGTTCCCCGTAAAACTTAAAACTGAAAAACATATTACTCAAAATCTTTCCTTGTCCTTAAAATTTTTCAAGTACCACTATTATTTGTACAGATCATACATTAAATAATTAAGTACATTTAAAAAACTTTTCAATTTTATTTCATTTAACATTTAATTTACAAAAATGCATGAATATTAATGCAATGGGTTTTATATTAACTGAAGTATTAGTTACATAATTTCAGTGCTGTTTGTCATTAAAAAAATAACCAGAAAGGTATTTTTAATGTTTTACTATAAAAATTATAAATTATTACATGTATTAATTTTCCGAATACATAAAATCATGATTTAAAATAGTATAAGAGGTGCCATGGTTTAATATAGTTACCTTTGAATAAAAATTAATAGAGATACAACAAATCTGATTATACGAGAGGACACGTATTTAACTCATTGCCTCAGATGAAAAAAATCCCAGGCACGTCTCTGCATGGGAACAATGATTTGAGAAACTCAAGGTTTTGATGTCTTTCAAAAAATTGAAGTTATATTTTAATAATTTCACCTGATCCTCCGAAAGATTAACAAGATAGATATAGCTAGATTACTAGGGTGTGTGCTTTTGGAATTTAGAAGCATGAACTTCATGGCATTGACATGCAGTTTCACTTCCAGACCAAAATTTTTAATCAAAGGAAAAAAAAAAAATTAAAATAGAATTGGCAATTTTTCAAATGCAGATAATATAATTAATATCCAGTTTTAGAAAAACATTTCCACATGCCTCTTATAATGTAACAATCTGAATTTAAGAATAATTTTCTGCAAAAATCGCAACTACATACTTTTTCATTTGCTTATTTTATGGTTTTTTAATAAAATGTTTTACAATCATAAAAGCTCATAATCTCATTTCGTGACTAGAAAAATATTCCATCATAACATAATGAATTGATTTTTAATTATTTAAGATTTTAAAAATTTTTTGAAGGGACAGAAAATGATAATCATCAAGATTTTAAATTGCTTAAAAATTTACCTTCAATATTAAACTGAAGGCTTGATCAAATATAATTTAATCTTTAATATGTGCAGATCAATGGCAACATGAAAAACATATTTTTTATCTATGTAATGTACACACATTTTTTTCATTTTGATTTCTATTAAAAAATATCAAGTTTTTTTAGAAATTGTTTTATGCGGATAATATCAAATGCAGCTTATCCAATAGTGAAAAGATGGTCAGAGCTTTCCACAGTAGGAGAACAAGGCAAAAGTAAAAATTTTTATCATTAAGATATGAAAATGCATCAGATTGCAATACTTACGCATTTAGCTACAGAGTCTTTGTGTATGAACAATGCACAAAAAAAAAGGGGGGAGAAGTTCTATATCTCCCGTTCTACTGGGCCAATTGACGAAATTCAAATCAAGTTTTTCATGTCTCGAAAGCACAACTTAGGATATATATTAGATTTATATATAGCGTTGTCCTAACGTAGGTATTCGACATAAAATCAAACTTTTTCTGAAATAACATACCAATTTTTTTCCATATTTTGATTCTACGACTCAAATTATGCTCAAATATTAAATTTTTTAATTTTTGGTAAGAAATTTAAAAATTTATCTGGGTAGAATTTTTTTTAGTTTGGACCAAGAATAACTGACTTGGCAAACTTCTTAATTTATAGCAACCTATTTTTCTTTCCTTTTTTCATTGTCCACAAGCAGAAAAAAAGTCATCACTCATACTTTCAAATAATTTTAGCAGAGTGCGTAAACCACATTTTCGTTATTATTGCTTATAATAAATATGCCAAATTTCATATAGTGCCAAAATGTAAATTCGCATATATCTTAGGAAATTTTGAATAAAAAACTCTTAATGTTTTGCAGGTGTGCTTAGAAATACATCTACTTTAAGATGATGGCAAATTTTTTTAAAAATAAATCATAAAAAATAGGTGATTTTTTTTTTTTTTGGAATGAACCTAAATTTCGAAATATGAAAGGAAGAATTGAATAAATTTAATAAAAGAAAGAGAGATTAATAAATACATATCAAATTAAATTAAAATTGACGAGCTAAAACTTTGAGAGTTAATCTTTTAAAAATTACTTATGCGATTTTTACAAAACTTGGCAGTTTGGAATAATTTGAGTTGTAGAATCGAAATATGGAAAAAAATTCGTGTGTCATTTCAGGAAAAGTTCGATTTTGTGTCAAAATACCTATATTAGAACAATGCTATATATAAATCTAATACATATCCTAAGTCGTGCTTTTGAGACATGAAAAATGCAAGTTGAATTTCGTCCATCAGCCCAGTAGAATCAGAGATACAGAACTGCCCCCCCTTTTTGTATGTGCAGTATACATTGCAAACAAACAGTAAGACTACTTTTTATTTTCCTCTAATTAATATGTGTTACAAATACTATTAAATTAATTAATATTAAAGGATTATCAATGAAAAATCACAAAGCTCAAATAAGAATTTGTACGATAGTTAAGGTGAAATTATGAAAATCAACATTAAAAAATTTGCAATAACAACACTAATTTACTAGTTAAAGGCATATAACTAAACTAATAACCTGATACTTATTTTATAACTTTTCTCAAAATTCATCTTAACTATTCATTTTCACATGCATAATAAATCAAAAAGAAAATTAATACATAGAATTTTCATTATAAAGTCTTTTCTTTATAAGAAAATAACTTCCATGAATTATATAGGGCAACACATATCATAGATAAACATAACATTACAACATTTGTAATTTATTATTAGTACCCACTGAATTGGTGACTTTTCTTCTCTTTGGACTAGCTCTTGATTCTCCCGACTGCTCTGATGTTTTAAGGAACTTCCAAAAACAACTCATCTTTAAGTTGCATAGGTATGACCTAAAAGACAGCATATGTTACTAAATCTATAACAATTAAAAATATCAAATATTAGCAGCAAACACTATTCTCAGAATATTCAGATACACGAAATATTTTCCTTTGGATGACATGGTATAAGAACAGAACAGCTTGTCTAAAATTTTACGGTCAATGTTTGTAATAAATTTCTGTTGGTTACAATTTGTAATTCAAATGTATACTGATAACTGGCATTTTTTTCAAATAATTCTAATGCATCGAATTAATCATTAAATAATTTTTAATTTAAACTAAAAATAAACATACTGCAAGAATTTTCCAAATGAAGAAAATATAAATTGATATATCCCCCCTTTGTGTTATGATTATTATTGTTTATTAAGTTTTGATAAATATATAGCAAATAAAATTTTAAAGTTTAAAAAATTTGTTTGTTAAAAAAATCACCTACCAATCACTTTTAAATTATGCATTTAGCACTGGCATGCAATTTGAGACAATGATATAAAAAAAAAGGCAAGTAACTAAATTGTTTAGAAAGAATAGAAAATGAAACTGTATTAAAAAGGAAACTAAATAATAAAACTAATTTGCATCACAGTAAAAGCAATATATAAAAGCAGAATGTTTTATAATATCGAACATCTTAAATATTCAAAAGAAGAGATATTCTGTTTTCAATTACATTACACAGTTCATGCGAAGTTCAGAAACAGCCCATTCCTTTCTACCATGCAAGATTGTACTGCAAATTGCATCAGAGTAAAATATGATTTTGGAAATGTTGTATTCTCAGAAGTGTTTGCAAGTTTTTTTCATAGTGAAGAAAATCAGACAGAAGAAACTGTGTTTTTATTTATTCAATATTACTCATATTTTATTCATAAGTAACACTACTAATGTAATCATTTTAAATATTTTCATTATTTACTAAATCAGCCTCATCTATATGCCTGTAGTAACTTATCATAATATGTATGTGCACATGTATTGACTTCAGATGGATTTTGAAACTCAGTTACAGTTTAAAATAGATAGAAGCATAACATATAGAAAACCAATATATTTATTATGAAAGAGGAGGGAACAAAATGAGTTCATAATTATAAATCTCTATTTACATCATCATTATGAGTACAATGTACTGATAACACAATATACAGAATTTCTTTACTGTTATCTATTTTGTAATTCTGAATGGATAAATCTAAAATAAGAGGATCTGGACTAAGCCACAGCAGTCAGTCTCAATCCGACTGTAGAAGAATTAGTGGAAACCTAGGTATTTAAAAAAAAGTGGAAAGAAGTCTTGTGATACTGGGTTTCACCGCAAAGTTTGATTGTTGGGTTCCACATCAGCTCGTTGCAGCTCATCAAGAGAGGCAAGTCATGACGTGTTTCTTTGCTTTCTCGGTAGCAAAATCACAACTTCTTGATAAAACAGTCACAGGAGATGAGAAGTGGGTTATGTATCAGAATATAAAGCATTTCAGGACTGTATGTCGTATTTCTGAACTGTCTCCATCAATGTCCAAACAAGAATTTCATCCCAAGAAGGTTGTGTTGAGTATGTGGTTGGATGTGAAAGGAATAATTTGGACGAATCAAACCATTCGAGCATCCTTCTAAGTCAAAAGCTGGACATAACAGTAATAACCATTACGGTCAAAGTGGCCAATCCTTGCTAATCGACAAGGGTTTATCATCCAACATGATAACACTAAGCCACATACTGGTGTGATGACGTATCAGAAATGACTTTGATTAGGTTTTACCCCCTCCCCTGGTGAAATTCCCCCCTTGGCCTCCCCACTCTTTTTGTGCTTTGGAAAACTTCTTCACTGAGAAAAATCTTTGATGATGTGGAAGTAGAATTTTATCAGCACGGGATTCATCTTCTACCAGAAAGATGACAAAAGATTGTTGATCATGATGGTGTTTAAAGAGTCCTAGATAAGTTCAAGTTAGTCTTGTTCGTACTTCAATGCACACAAAAAATGGGTAGAACTTTTGCAAGTACCCAGTAATTTAAGTTGTTAGTAATTTTATCCCTCTTAGCAGCCCCACAGATGCCTTGAGCAATCATTTAAAAAAAAACTACATTTAATCACTTTTCAATAAGATAAATAGATACATTAAAATAAAACATCTACTCCCAGTTTTTAGAATATAAGTACAGCAAACCGATTTTACACATGGATAAACATATGTTTATTTTATATCTAGTAATGTTTCACACAAATGGATAAATCTGCAGTCATTTATACAAAATTTACATTTACTAACCATATTTTTATACAAGGCTAAACATTTTCATTCTACCACACTGCTCTATTTTTTTAAATTAAATGAAACTATGCTTAATTTAAACTGACATATTTCTGTCTCATCTATTATGGTTATTAAAGGCAAAAAATTACAATATTTTCATTAGTTTAAATGAAATGATTTCATATACTGTAGCCGGATTATATATATATATATAAGAAATTTCTACATATCTTACTGTCTTTATAACTGACAGAAGAGCTTGATGATTTATTTTATTAAGCAACCAAAACTACTTTTTATCAAGTTATTATAATTATGAATAAAATTGTAATTTTATATTTGAAAGATATCTGAATCAACAAAATATTTGAAAGATATCTGAATCAACAAACAAAAAGGAAAATTTTATATTACAACCTTACTATGACAAATTTTATGTAGAACAACTACACAATTTGGAACAAATTCTAATTTAATATAAAAATATGTAGATGATATAACTAATAATTGAAAGTAAAGCTAATGATTAATCTATAAGTAAATGCTTTAAATAAAACACATGCTGCATATATTCCCCCATGAATACATACTTTTATCACAACAAAATTAACATGAAAATACCAACTGAATTATGCAAACATCTATAAATGTATAACAATAGCATTTACTGTACTACATATACAAAAACATAAATATTACAGATAAATGCCACAGGCTAAAACCATATTAACATGCTGGCTCAAATTATAACTAAACAAAACTTTAAAAAAAGCTTTTTGCTCACAAAATTTCAAAAATACCCTTGTTGTTATTCACTGGTTAAAAGAATTATTTCATTATCTTGAAATACAATTTCACAAGATCAAATAAATATGATGACTATTTTCCACTGCAGAATAATAATAAACAACTAACTCAAGCAGATTTCGTCACGCATACTTTTATTTTTCCCTAAGAGATTGTCTTAAAAAGCAAACATACACAAATGGATTACAATATATTTCAAATGTAAAATTTTTCTTCGATATCAAATAAATTTAAAAAAAAATAAAAAGATTATCAATTACCAATACAGCATTTTGCTTTAATCTACGTATGAAATAGGAATCTCTCGAATTACTAAAGAAAAATTTCAATATTAAAGTGTATTTACAAATAAAATTTCGTACGTCAAACCGATGTTGAAATTTCAGTAAAACAATATATTTCTGAGAGATCATGTTATTAATTAAGTACAAATATCATGAAATCTGAAAAATTCAAATCAAATGTAACAGTTTTGCATAGCTGTAGGTTTTTATTCGAAAACTGCGCGAAATTGTACTTCAACTGGCATACTTCTTTCTTAAAAAAAATAAATAAATAAATAAATAAAAATCTCTATATTTCATGAGATTAAATGACATGATTTCATATAAATCAAATTAAAAAATACGACAATTTTCTGTATTTCTCATTGTCATTTGTTATATGATTGACAAAAGTTAAAAACTTGAAACAGCACGTTTGTATACCTTGCACAGAGAATAATTAATCAAACAATTAAGAGATTTAAAATATGCGAATGATAAAAATACACGATACAGGACGGCTATGTATACAGGATAGACAACATTTATGTTGACACTGTATTTACCATCACGTACATTTTAACGCGAAGCTATTAAATTTCATATTCCGAGAGGGAAGGGAAAACAATTCTAGACTTACTCGAAGCAGTTTGTTTATCCAACACGCACAAAGCTTTAGAATTACTAATTCTAGCAAGAACTTAAAGGGCAATCACAGTCGAAAAGAAAACTTTCATGCACACAAAGGATGAATCCCATCGTTAATACACAATGCCACGGGTAGAATCGGTTCACATAAAATTATTTTCAGCTCTAGAACTCATCTGCACTTCAACAACGGTATACTTCCTCGGCGTAGCGACAGCTTGTAATTCGTAGACAGACAGACAGAAACGCCAGTCAGCTGAGATAGGGTTGCCATATGCGAGAATATCTAACTTTACAGCAGTGTTCGTTGCTCGCCAAACGTGTCTGATTTGCAGGAGGAATCGATCAGCTTAGCGAAAACCTACGTACAAAACCTTTACTTAATTTATTTTTTAATTTTGATACTTGCGTTTGAAAAAATACAGACGTGCATATAACAAAAATTCCATTACAGACAACAGTTTATAATAATAGAAATAAATCCATTTCACTCAAGTAATGAACTAAAAGTAATATTGATATTAATGTTACCAATGGATACAAAATTTCAGTTTTAACTGTAAATACAAGAAACTCATAAACTTCTAGCAAACTCATTGTTTGGCGACCGCATGAATGCGTTAGAAATGTTTTTTTTAGCTTAAATTTCTCTTGGCGTAAATTTACGGAAATTAAAGATTGGCTATAATAAAAATTTTAACGATTGATTTTGTTAATAAAAAAATAAAAGAAACATATTAAGAATTTTTTTTCCTATATATATATATATATA
This sequence comes from Stegodyphus mimosarum, assembly GCA_000611955.2. Lineage (NCBI taxonomy): Eukaryota > Metazoa > Arthropoda > Arachnida > Araneae > Eresidae > Stegodyphus > Stegodyphus mimosarum. The sequence continues at coordinate 50,540 of KK116606.1, forward strand.
TATATATTTCCTATTTTCCTATAATCCCTTTTTTCCTATGTCGTTCAGTTTCTTGAAAAGGCAAGTAATTCAATATTACAAATTCAGAGATAAAGATCTTATGCCATAGAAACGGCAGCAATAGCGTGAACCATGTCATTCTTCTTCATGTTAACACCGTTGAATATTGGAGTTACATCCCAGGTGAAAAGCTTGCTGCATTATTGGTTTTCGTGTTTTTCCCCACGTTTAAACGAATACGAGCCAGTTCGCATTAAAACGTCTTCCACAAAGGCATCCTTTCCCTTAGGCAAATAGCCCTTCTGTGTTTGCCATATTCGAATAACAGAACGTAACTTTATAAATTAAGGTGCTTTGGCTCTTGATTTAAAGTATTTTATTTTGCAAAATTTGTATTTTATAAAGATTTGTTTTTGCAGCACATACCCATATGAAAAAGCCATAACGTAAGGCTGGACGAGTTATTGCTTTACAAAATATAATTTTATTGCGAAATATGTAGCCTAAATACGTCATTTTTTGTTTCTAGCGTATTTCTTCTTTAAATTGTTGAGACTACCTTCATGTCAACTACTCTGGTAAAAGAAAAAGAAAAGGAGAAGAAGAAAACAGTTTTTGATTCGAGAGTTTTGGCAACAGAGAGAAACCAGAAGAAAACCGTAGAACTAGCATTAACCTGAACTTTAACCTGAACTCGATTTTGGGAGTTTTTGAATCGGCTGTAATCGGATATTATTGTCTATAAAACTAAGAAAAGCTAAGTCATGTCTGATGATAATTGTGTTATGAATAGTTTATTAAAGAAGAAACTGAACGACATTTTTCTTGCAGATATTCAGAATATAATCCAGCATCAAGAAAATCCTCAAAAGGGTAAATCTTGAAACTTATTGAGTCCTAATACTGATAGATTTAATACAAATAAATCGGAAGAAGGTGGTAGATTGGATGACTGACTTTTGGGAAATCGAACTGGGTTTGATGTTTTTTAGTCCAAAGGGAGTTTTATCCCTGGAGGACTATTGTTTCCGTTTTGTGATTTTGCGTCGGAAACATTAAATGTCGGTTCACTTTTCAAACTGTTGCCACCAAATATTGCAGCCCTGTACAATATTTAAAGAAAATAAATAATGAAGAATGTGCATAATGTATGTATATTTCTCGCATTGTAATAAAACGACAGTACCTACATCCATCAAATTTTAAATGACGTAATCCTGCTGCGAATATGGGCATCTGGAAGTTCAAATTTGAAATCTGGAATTCTTTTTATTAACGATTCCATATTTTGTAAAACTTTAACGAATTTTTGATGAACAAACTCAAGGATTTCAAAGCGAGCAATGGCAACGTCGTACAGAAAAAACATTTTTATCTCCTGCGCGTTAGCCTGTGCATAGGAATTTCTAAAGATATGCTCAATTTAAAATTATTTTGCGATGTTGTTCTTTAATTGAATAATGATTTAAGTGCGAAAAACATGCTATTTAATAAATAAAGGTAACACACAAAATGTTAAAAAAACGCCCCTTTAGACGTAATTTAAAATCTGAAATCTTTAAGTGTTTTTTTGTTTTTGTTTTTGTTTTGTATTAACTGAAATTCTCAGATTTGTAAAGCATGCTTCTGGAATATGGAAAATTTAATTTGATTAGTTTGTAAATAAGGCCGCAGCATCAGACATGGTCGAATGCTTTTTTGAAAGATTTTACCAATAAATCTTATGATCGCCAATAGACATTTGTTTAGAAAAGTCTTTGTTTTTCTCAAAATAAATAATAATAATTAAACAAAAGAAATCTTAAAAAATCTTAAAAGTTTCAGAGTTTAAATGTCGCTCAAAAGGGCTGTCTTAAAATTTAGTATGGTTTATCGGTATAGATTATTAACAGAGAGAGTCCGGGTAAAATAGCGAAACATCTTCTAGGATAATTACAGGAATGTATACTGGGACTAACATGGGAACGTTGTATTTATTTCGTATTGAAGAGTAACAAAATATCGAACGTCATCCTATAAAAATATTGAATGTGTTTAAAAAGATATTTCATGAATTAAATTGAACATGTACACCTCGAAGCAAAAATTTCGAATTTTCTTTTAAATTTCCTATCTTGTGCGAATTTAATGAATATCTAATTAACAAACTCAACCATTTAAAAGAAATATGCTACTACCGCACCAGATAAAACGTTTTTGTCTTTGGCGCGCCAGTGTTGGTGTTATTGTTTGGCAAAGAGTAAAATGCTTATCTTTCGAATTTAATCAACAAACACGGGTCTTTAATGCTTCAAATTTAATTTCAAAATTTTCAGATTTAAACATCACACTCAGAAGTAAAGTGTTTTATTTCCATCAAAGATAAAGCATTTTATTTCTGTCAGTGATAAAACTGACAGAAATAAAATACTTTTTCTTCCACGCGCCACTGTGTTATCATTCGGCAAAGCATCAGATATTGTTACGGATTCTGTATTTATTTAGCTATTTATTTAGAATTCAAATTAAAATTGTTTTATTTTCCCGTGCAGCGCAGACAAATTTCAAGAAAAAGCTACATCAGAAAAGTAAAAATGCAACAGCACGTGCATTTAATATTTAATAAATAAATATCTTATAGTTGCTGTTGCCATCTAGAGAAAAATGGAGAAAATAGATTTTACCAGAATGTTCTTGTAAATAATTAAAAAGCTTATAAAAGGAGAATTAAAACACCTCAGCTCAGTTGTAGCTGTTTTAAACGAACTGTTGTTTACTTACCGCTGTTATTTGATAATAGCGAATTCGCTGAGTGATTGGATTAACTTTCTCTGTTTTTGAATTGAGTTCTGTTTGGCGTTTGAGATATTGTGATATTGTACGAATATCTCTGAGGAAATATTTAGTATTTTGTTTTATTTCTTGTGAAAAGAATAGATTTTATTGACTTTTTAACGACTTGTGCATTCAATCCATTACGAACCCGTAAAAAACTACGAAGCATTTTTCAGCAGCGGGCAGGAAAAGTACAGTTTAAACCCAGGAACTATATCTATACACAAGTTTGCGAATAAAACAACATATTTTCAAGCTTGACATGCCATTGAATTGCTAAATAAAAAACCGTCGACATATTTCAAACATTTACTGACCTTGCTTTCACGAACACTCACTATTCGCGTGACGTAACGCGAGAAGGCGGTCATGTGACATGATCCCACACTTTATGAGTTATGGCATAAAATAAAAATAAAAACATGCCGTTTCTTACTGAACCATATTATTTATTACTCAACGCAGGTCTTGCGTAGTGACAGGGAAGCTGTGGCTCTCGGTGTCTGAAACAATGCCGATACAATCGCGCAAGAAACAGGATAAAGTAGTAAAATAAAAGTAATACAAAAGAGAAAAAAAAAATGCGCAACTAACAGCAAAGCTCACACCGAAAACTTCATATAAACGAAAACTGAATCTCGGAATCTGGGTGGTAGTGGTGGTGGTGGCGGTGTGGGGGGAGAAAGCTGAAACAACTGTTTGGCATTGGATTTGGTTGAAGTACTATTTGGATTAGTAGATTTTTTAAGTTTGATTTACGTTTGCGTATTTGGCATTGTTTTGAAGGTGTTCGTTACTCACTGCATTGCCAGCAGCTTGCTGAAGGGAACAAAATATAAAGCATAAGAAAACCAGGTAACGTTTAGGGCAGTGTTTAACAAATATTTTTCTGAAATTCGACCTATCGAATAAAATCCACTTAATTATGTGCGTAAACGAGGTTTTATTGATTGTAACGTTGAGACATCCATACCTGTTAGTTGTATTACCCCTATAACTTCTTTTAAATATGTTGATTTCCGGAAGGAATTGTTGTCCGGTATTGTTAAGCAGCATCCAGAATTACTCAGACAGATGGCTCTTGAAGTCATTAATGATATTCCTGACCTGACATTGATTATCTATACAGATGGAAACCGATCAGGTACGGGTAGAGCAGAGAGTGGCATTTTTAGTAACACTTCCGATAGCGATATTAAAACCAGCATCATTAATGCTGATAATTGTTCCGTCTTTAAATCGGAACTTATTGTTATTAATGACGCTCTAGACTCAGCTCTACTAGGGAAACTATCTGGATCCTGATGTACAGTAGGAGCTTCATCCAGTCTTTAAAGAATTGACCAAAGATCATACGAAATGCTGGTCAAAATATCATTTCCAAGTTGGATAGGCTTAGTCAGAGGAAACCAATGGATATCGTGACATGTGGGTGTGCCTGGAAACGAAACCCCAGTTGTGTTGGGTAGAGGGGCTGTAACTTTCTGATCTCAGTACCGCTGTCCTTCCAAGATTCAATCCTACCACAGAGTTAACGTGAATTCGACCTAGCAAGCCTCTCCTGCTCACCACTGGTACGCAGCAAAGAGCCCCGGCCTTTCTCTGCAGTGCAGAAGATCCAGGGCCCTTCAGACGGTTTCGGCGCGACTTTGAAGGGGACACCTTCACTGCGTGGCCTTTGTGGTAGAGAGCAAAATCTTTCTCTGCTTACATTTGTTCCCTCCCTGCTTCTCCTGCTCATCGCCTGAATGCACGGCATTTCTCCGGGACAGTTGATAACCGAGCAGGATTCTATTTGTGATGCTCTTTCGCGGCGTGGTCACTTGGACTTGATGTAGGCTTTCCCGTTACTTTCCAGAGGGATTGGTAACAGCATACGCAAAGTGGCGGCAAAATGAACTGTGTGTCGCCTAAAACAAGATTTTGTTTTCCAGCTAAAACACCACAAGTTATTCAACAGTTCCTATCAACAGATAATAATGTTTTTCTTACTTCTTAACAAAATTTGTAATTATAACAGAACCTGCATTTGTCACTGGGTTCTGATACTGTTTGTTAACAACAGTTGATTGATTGCAAACTTTCATACGTAGAAAGACGGAATTATAATACCATTGTCCATTTCACTACATTAGGTTTATAAACTTTATCCTTAATGCTATTGCATTCTCCTTTAAACTAGTTTATTAATTCTTATTCATGCATATGTGATTAAAAAATTTAGGCTTTGAAATTATGTAATGAAACATGAAAAAAAATGTTACTATTATAATAAAAAAATCTAGTTAATGATAGATATGGGATAATACCTGTTACCACTGGCAAAAAACAAGTATTCCAATTTATCGTCAACTGAACTGAATCATAGAAAAAACAAAACTGTTACGAAAAATATCTTTGCAAACAACCCAGCTCACCGAGTTTCGACCATCAAACGAAATAGCAGGGTCCTGGAGAAATGCGAATGGGCTCCAAGCTGAATCCAAAAGGCCCCTTTTTTTGTTTAGCATAAGAAGCTTATCTACTTTATTACCAGTGGAAAATTTTGATCAGGTCATCTGATACGCACCCCTTTCCCTCTCCAAAGCCCAAGCCCTAATAGCCAAAGATAGGCGGAACTCTTGCTTTCTTGGTATGATAAAATTCATGGGCTTGTTCTGATGTTGCTGTCAGAAAAGTGAGATAACTGACAACAACAGTAATCGTTTTCTCTGTCTACAGGTTTATTCAATGCCAAAATTCCAAATAATTTTCATCTCCACTGGACCATGAACATCTTCATATTAAAAAGAACCGATTTCTTCCTCACTGACCCAGACAAAGATTTTTTTTTATTTTATTTTTAAACTCATATTTACATTAAAAAATACACACTCATATTTTACATTAAAATATGCTATTTTCTTCCAACATACTTTCATTAATTTCCATTCCAAATATAAATAATATAGCAGTTATCAAAAAAGTATGGCAGCACTTAACACTCTCTTAAATCTACACACTGAGCAGCTGACTGCGTGTATGTCACAGTTTTTTTCTCTTCGCCTTTTGAAATATAGTATTACAATGACATTTATTTGTATTATTTAAAAATAATATTTTACGCAATTTAGTATTTATAAAAAATATTTTTTTTTAATTTTTTACAATTTAGTATCCCTCCCTCTCCGATGCTACTATTTACCGGCTTCATCTTGTTTGTCCATTGGTTAATCTGGCACTACATACAACGACAGACAAAGAACCACTACTGCGTTTTCCGAATGCGATTACCAACGAATTAAAAGAGCGAACCGTCGCCAAATCATGCAACCATTCCGAAGCCTGCGGAATAACGATCAAAGACCGCCGCTAAAAGCCACCTCTAGACAAACGCGCGCAATGAGTTTGAGAGGTTGATCCGTCGGCGTCCGACTACCATTCACCAATTTCCCAGTGGTAGAAAAGGAGGGGGGGGGGGAAGAGAAGAAACCATAGGATAAAAAGAAAGCGTTTCTTTGTTCAAAAGTCGTTTTATAATAGTCAGCTGGAGCTATTTGCGTCAGATCCTGTAAATAATACTGAGGGTGTTTATGAACAACTGGAATGGGGAACTTTCAGACAGAGAAGCAGACGGTTTCATTTCGTTACATAAAAGTGTCGCTGACCGATATTAAATCGGAGAAAAATTTTTTAACAAAGACATGTTTTCATGGCCAAACTGAGAGTGATTAGAAGCTCAGAGCAGGATCTGAACTTGTGTTATATTTTTAGACTTCTTGTGAGTTTTTACCAAGGGCTGTCAGGAATTCCAGAAAAAGTGGGATTTCAGATGACATGTAGTTTGTAATAAATAAATAAATAAATAGATAAATAAAATAAAAGCAAATAATAATAAATAAAATAAAAGAAAATTTGAAAGGTTTCAGAATTTAAATTACGTCCAAAGGGGGCATTTTTTTAAAAAAAAATTATTTAACATTTTGTGCGCTACTATTATTTATAAAATATCATTGAGCATAGCTTTAGAATTTCCGATACACAGTCTCACGCGCTGGAGATAAAAATGTTTTTTCTGTACAACGTTGCCATTGCTCGCTTTGAAATCCTTGAGTTTGTTAATCAAAAATTCGTTAGTTTTACAAAATGTGAAATCGGTAATAAAACAAATTCCAAATTTCAAATCTGGGCTTCCAGATGCCCATATTCGCAGTAGGATTATGTCATTCAAAATTGGATGGCTCTAGGTACCATTGTTTTATCACAATGCGAGAAACATACATACATTTATGCAGGTTTTTCATTATTTAATTTCTTCAAACATTATACAGGCGATAATATTTAGTGGCTACAATTTGAAAAGTGAAACGGACATTCAGAGTGATTCGACGCAAAACGAAAACAATAGACCTCCACGGGCAAAGCTCCTTTGGACTAAAAAGCAAAATAAATAAATAAAACAAAATAAAAGCATGTATAAAAAATATGTGCTTTTATTTTATTTTATATTTTTATGCCACTAATATTTTTGCCCAAAAGGGCTGTAGTCTCGAAACGCGATTTTGCGTTGTTTCACTTTTCATTCAAGTCTGTTGCCAGTCGGCGTTTGGCATAATGTAACATACTTATCTTTTTCTGTTAGTAATGGATGCTGTTCTTAAGAATAGTATTTTTTTGCTTTTTAATCCGATTCAGTTAAATAAAAGTGTATATCATATTTCAAACAAAATATGCATTTGACCGCTCTCGAATCCATGTAGACGAGTTTTTTGCGTAACATTTCTACGTACGGACAGAATTACTTTGTTTCTTTTATAGCAGCGATTGTCGAATTGTGGCCTGAGCAAATGCAAATTTCTCAAAGTTAAATAAATATAATTTCCTATTAAAAATACAAAAAAGAAAAGTCTGAAAGGGCTCATATTTTAACGGTCGTTCAGATGGGTTTTTGAGGTTTTTCTACGTTGTCACTGAGCTTACAGTCTAATAATCTGCAGTTGCACTCACTCCCCGCTGCTAACCCATTTCTTTTTGTCTTTTTAACTTTTGTCTTTTTAACTTAATTAAGCATCATTTTCTTCGCCCTTACGCCATATACAATTCAACAGCAAAATTACAAAATTTTTAAAAGTAGCATGTGTTTAGAATTCTCGATGAAGTGTTTGTATACATTTTTCAGCATTTTTAGTCTTTTATCATATACATGTATTCTTAGTAAGATGGCTTGCAAACCTTTGTCTGTTTATTATTAAAGTTTTGTGTGTTAAATTCATTAATTAGATACCATGTTCTTCGAACCTACGCCAATAAAATTCAGTTGAATAGCAAAATTTAAAAAACAGCATGTAGAGACATTAGGTTATGTTGAAACAGGAAAGGTGAAAAATGAGCAATGCTCTCGCCGGGACTCGAACCACGGACCTCTCGATACGCGCCGAGCGTGCTGATCACTACACCACGAAGGCATATTGAGAAGGCGGGAGAAATACCTCACACACTCTCCCTTTTAAAGGGCGACCGGGGATTAGGGGACCCAATCGCCAAATCCTGGTGGTGGAGAATCATCATCCACCACCTTTTTTATTTCGGGCTGCACTGTAAAGACATTAGGTTTTTTTTTTTTTTTTTTTTTTT
>KK116606.1:59077-78211 GCA_000611955.2 Stegodyphus mimosarum
TTTTCAAAGCAGGAGAGGTGAAAAATGAACAGTGTCCTCGCCGGGGCTCAAATCTCGTTCCTCTAGAATACGCGCCAAGTATGCTGACCGCTGCACCACGAAGGCATGCTAAGAAAGCGGGAGAAATGCCTTACAAGCATACCTTCCGAATAATTCCGAAACATACCATAGTCTCGAGCACTGGAGATAACAATGTTTTAATCCGTACGCTGTTACCACTGCTGGCTTTCAAATTGCTGAGTTTGTTAAAGATTCATTACAGTCTTATGAAATATAAAATACGAAATTCTAAATTTGAGCTTCCAGATGCTGAAGTTCAGGTGGAAGACCACGTTATTCAAAATTTGATGGCCCTAGGTGCCGTCATTTTTACACAGTGTGAGAAGCATATATCCATTCATGCAGATTCTTCATTACTTAATTTCTTTAAAAGTAATACAGAAGCTACAATACTTCGTGACGACAATTTGAAAAGTGATTCGCCGCCAAATTCCATTTCGAGACTAATAACCCATTCGAGCTAATAAAGGTTACCAATTGTTAAATAAATATTATTTATTAGGTTCCTATATATTGTGGTTCTTCATTTTTTGAAGGGTACCATAGTGTAATATTCGTCAAATTAATTTTAAATGTCTCCAAATCTTCCCAAAGCATATGCGGTGGCCGTTTAACACTGAAGTACCATTTTGCTAAATATTATGTACTAGCGGAAGTACCTGATGGCAGTCAAGTTAGATTGAGAGTAATGCATCTAACAACACAGAGAACGAAACCGCTGTAATCCTTCTGTAATAAGGATGCAAAAAAATACGATTCATAGTCATATATTTTTCAGTCTGATGCGATATGGAACCCACATAAAAAATTTCAATAGAAAAATAAACAAATTATCTCTCATTATACCAGCAACAATGACACGCAGTTTTTAATGATCTTGTCTTTCTAATCAAATGGTCGTAAAAGCTCAAGTTCCATCCAATATTTCACGCATATTCAGTTTTAGTCGATTAAACGTGGAAAAAAATTGATCATAATTAAGCAGAAATCAGTAACGCGAACAAACAAACAAACGCACACACAAACATTCTTCCTTATACACAGTCCAGTCACATTAATGTGACCACCACGTACTTTCCATGTCAGAGTTAAATAACCAATCACAGAAGGCAGGTGGCAGCACAGTGCAGTTGAGCGTATATAAAGGGTGTGTGAGGGCTTCGGAAAACATTTCAATCGTTGGCGTAATGCAAAAACGAAGCGATTTATCCGACTTCCAAAAGGGCATGATCATTGGCTTTCGGGCCAAGGGTGGAAGCATTTCCGAAACGGCTGAGTTTGTGAACTGTTCGCGTGCCGCCGTGGTAAAAGTGTACCGTGCATGGCAAAATGGGACTGTCCAAAATCAGCGACGTGGCAAATGTGGTGCACCACGGGCCATAGATGACAGAGGCGAACGACGGTTGCGGAGATGCGTTCGGGCAGATAGACGGGCTACCGTTGAGCAACTGACCACCAAAATGAACCAAGGGGCTACCAAAAGTGTCTCCCAAAGTACTATTCAGCGAACATTGCTGCGTCTGGGCCTCCGAAGCAGACGCCTGGTTCGTGCACCTATGCTGACTGCTGTTCATCGACGGCGAAGGCTAGAATTTGCACGCCAGTACAGCAGCTGGACGTCCACTGAGTGGCGACAGGTTGCGTTTTCGGATGAATCGCGTTTTATGCTCCATCGGACAGATGGACGTTGGCGTATAAGGCGTGAAACCTCTGAAAGGAACCACCCTGCAACCATTGCCGGAACGGTCCAAGCTGGAGGCGGGAGCATTATGGTCTGGGGAATGTTTTCCTGGCATTCTCTAGGTTCACTGATCATTGTGGAAGGCACAATGGATCAATACAAGTACGCATCTGTCCTTGCGGACCATGTTCACCCCTACATGCGCATTGTTTTCCCTCAGGATGATGGCATCTTCCAGCAGGACAATGCGAGGTGCCATACAGCTGCCAGTGTACGTGCGTGGTTCGAAGAGCACCAGGATGAGTTTACCGTCCTCCCCTGGCCAGCAAACTCACCTGACTTAAACCCAATCGAGCATCTGTGGGACCATCTCGATCGAGTTGTTCGCGCCATGGATCCTCAACCGCGTAATCTAGCGCAGCTGGCCACGGCATTAGAGTCGGCATGGCTCAACTTCCCAGAGAACACCTTCAGGGACCTATGTGACTCTCTTCCTGCACGTCTCGCAGCAGTCCGCTCTGCGAAAGGTGGTTATTCTGGCTTTTGACAGATGGTCACATTAATGTGACCGGACTGTGTATATATTGTAAAACTTACAAATTTTTTATTAACAAACTGTACGGTTTGAAAGTGAGCAATCGCAACACTTTTCGAAAGCGAAACTGTTTCCAGTCGGAAAAATGAGTGCGAAAATTAATTTTTGTGGAGTTTTTAATTAATATCTAGGCTAATTAAAGTCGTATGCAGTCGAAATGGCTTCCCACGAATTTTTGGAATCGGGAATAATGTATTTAATGTTTGGCAATGCTATTTTTATTTCATCGTAAAACTTGGAAATTTTTTATTAACAAACTCTACGATTTGTAAGCGACAGTGGCAACGCTTCTCGAAATAAAGCAGATTTTCATCTCCAGCTGGCGAGACTGTTGCCAGTCGGAAAAAGTGAGCCCGAAAATGATAATTTTTCAGAGTTTTTAATTAATATCTGTGATTTTAGCTACTTTTTTTTTTTTTTTTGAAAAAAGTGGACGCCGACCTTTTCGAGGACCCAGAAAAGAAATGTAGGAAGTTTGGTGACTATAGCTATATTAGTGACTGAGTTATTAGAGGACAAACAAACAGACTTTCTTCTTTATATATGAAGATATGTCAGATTTAATGAATTCCACTGGTTTGGGTTAGGAACTTGCACACAAAGTATTCTTTTCTAAGTAACGACATTCGGGGACTTATTAATTCAATTTATCGGGTTGGCAAGAAAATAATTTCAGTTTTTTAGTGTGAAACAAAACTCAGCTTTTTGCTATAAAAAATGAACTTTAATGAGACAAATATCTTACATTCTGTTCGATGATCTTTGGCCATCTTTCTGGTAACTTCGTAATTCCGCGTTCAGAAAACTTCTTGTTTTTATTAGCAAAACACTCAACAAAGTACGATTTGAGGTTATTGTTATTAATGAAATTTTTATTATTGAAGAAGTATTGTAAACTTCGAGATTAATGAAATTTTTATTATTGAAGAAGTATTGTAAACTTCGAGATTAATGATAAACCGACGGTGCAAGCTCGGGCTATATGGGAGATGCGACATCACTTGCCAGCCAAGCTCCAGTAATTTCTTCCATATTGCTGAAGATGTGTGAGGCCTCGATTGTCGTGGTGGAACACTATTCGTTTGCGATTTGCCAATTCTGGCCTTTTCTTTTTCATTGCTTCCTCCAGTTTGGAAAGTTTGTATGGTATTTTCTCCCTCCTTCCAACATCCCTTCGTGGTGTATATGGCTAGCACACTCGGAGCGTATTTGAGAAATCCAAGTTCGAGGTCTCGGCGAGGGCAGTGCACATTCTTCACCTCTACAGCATCAGAATAACCTAATGACTTTACAGTTGCGTCCGAACTAAAAGGTCGTGGAAAATAATTCGTCACCACCTGGATTTGGCGATTGGGTCTCCTAATCCCAAGTCGCCCTTTAAAAGGGGAGTATGTAAAGTATTTTCTCCTTCCTTTCTGCATGCCTTCGCGGTGTAACGGTAGCACACTCGGCACGTATTCGAGAGGTCCAGGTTCGAGTCCTGGTGAGGGTATTGCACATTTTTCACGTCTCCTGCTTTAAAATAACCTAATGACTTTACAAGTTGTTGGGAGCAAACATCTGAGTTGATCGTTTGGTTGCTTGGAAGCAACTGAAAATACATAATGCTTTGTAATCCCACCAAATTGACAGCATGATTTTCTGTGGATGCAATTTAGCTTCCGATATGATTTGTGCTGATTCATCATGTTTGGACCATGATCCTTTTCCATTAATTGTACTACAGACGATCCATTTTTCATTACCAGTCATGATTAGTTTAAAAAAAAGGGTGAATTGCTTTACGTTTGAAATACGTATCACAAATACTGATTCGTCCTGTTAAGTGAATTTTTTTTCAATTCATGTGGAATCCAAACATCCATCAACAAGTCCAAGATATCTTATGTGATTTTCAATTGTTGTGTGTGATACATTTAACCTTTTTACAATCTCTGGAACAGATACATAGCGCTTCGATTAAGGCTCTTTGGAGAACGGTCGGAGCCGAGTTAATAGCTAGAGTGTGAAGAAAGCATTGGTCAAACCTGGGGGCTTTGGTGGCATGGGAATACTTTATTGATCTGACTGTTGATTAATTATTGACGCAGGGTCTGTCTATTCATCACCTTCTGATTATCACGATGCCTGCTAACATTCTTTTCAAATTCCCTCGCTTTCATTAGCTTCCCGAATATCACAGTAATTAGTTTTTGTTCTTGCTATTATGAAATCTTTTTATTCTTACGAGTTATCCCAACCATCTTAGTAGAAGACGCCAAATTTTCAGAATGTGCCAAAAACTGCCGAACAGCTGCATAACCATTCTTCAGCCACCCAAGTCAAGTAATGTACCCATTTCCGTATGGGTTCTTTTTGTTGTGTTCGAAATTCATACAGTTTTTATAAACAAATCGTGATATTTAAAATATGCACTTGTGGAATTTGTGAGCAATGGAAGAAACTACCGTAAAATTTCTGCAGGAATGAAGACTTTTGCCACACAATCTGTAAAGGGAACAACGATGAATGCGTTCCGTAGATAGCCGGTGTTGCCGTGGCTTGCGCGATGCCGAGCTTCTGTAATTCTCTGCTGTTTTTTTACGCGAAAACAGATCGCTGTATACTTGGAGAGACGGATAACGGAAGTAAATTTCAGAAAGATTGGTGAAGAATGTAAGCGTTTTACTTTTTGAATATATTACGTAATCCTTATCTAATAATTAAAATTTGTATTTTTAGTTGCTAAGACCTTTTCGTTTTCTATCTTGATAATGTCTGCCGATTTAGGATAAATATCAATAATTCGGGGATCTTTCTTTAAAAAAATTTGGAGAAAGCATCGCCTTGTACCCGGTAAGTAACTTTTAACGTTTCATCTATAAGGGCCAAGGTCGTTGCGTTAATAAGTACCCACTTGGGGAGTCTCAAAACTCTGCGTCAGGAATAACAGAACGAAATTAAAATGTGAAGATAAATTAAACTTCGAATTTAATTTCAATCAGAAAGAAAATATATGTTTCGGGTAGCAAGTTTCCAATGGCCGAAGTCCAGATAATTGGATCTCCTTTTTAACTGGTTCGGAGTTATTGTTTTCATTGTTCAAGCTAAGTCGGATTTTTACCAAGAAAATTGGAATAACTTTTCTTGCAAGCGTGTTTTGAGTATCTGTAAAATAAATTTTATTAATTTTCGATTAGAAGAGATTTCATATCATTTACAATTAGAAGAGATTTCATATCAATAGCATTTTTTAACATTGGAATGTAGAGAAGCAAAAAAAAGCGGACTTCGAATTTGCATAAATTAAATAGCCCTTTGTAGATAATTTGCCGCTAACGATCAGCTGGATGAGCACAATCTACTAATACTTCTTGCACGTAAACAAACACTTTAAAATGTTAATTTGATAAAGGAAAGTAAAAAAAGTTTCAGCAAGCATGAAAACTGTGTTAAGGTCGAAATTGAGATAGAGATTTTGGTACAATTTCCATAACCATACGCAGAAATTACATAATCAGGCATACCAATCACACGTGATTTCGCTGAAGTAAATAGTTACTACGTTGAGTGAACGTGATAAAGGAAGAATTATCTACGCTCAGGACTATCTGCGCATAAAAACAAAGCATTGTTCTTCACCGGAATTAATCGGGAGAATGAATTTCTGAGAATATTTTTGTCGAAAGATCCTTGGATTTTATTTTTGGAAAATATAAAAATGCAAAAGGTAGGTACTACACAAAAATCCTTACTTGGTCTTGGTTTTCGCAATTATTCATAGCAGGATGTAGTATTACATTTTCTTAATTTTAAAAATTTGACGTATATACCACATGACATCCTTGTACGGAATATTAAATTATACGCAATTTTCTTGCATTTCATTTAAACTTATCGGATTGAATTAAATCTACTTCGTCGATAGCGCATAAACCACAATATAATAAATGCACTCTTTAAAATTCACTATATTTGTTTACCATAGCGACACTCTCGCGCTAGGTTCACTTAAAAACGTTACATCTCATTCATTTTATAACACAGAATGCACAAAAATTATGTATATGATCTGAAGAATTGTCTAATCGTTGCCACATGTTCTATTCAAATACTATAATAAATATAAAAGGATGTATAAAAGAAATTAAAAAAAAAGAAAGAAACAGTTTTTCACAGACGATTCAGTATTTCTCATTCAATGAATTCAGTTCTCACTTCGCGACAAGGCAAAAATATATGAAACTTCCAAATATCTATATTAAAAATTACGAAGTAAATCTTAAATACGTGTTTCCAGAATAAATTAAACATGAGTTAATTCGCAATAATAAAAAGAGGCGTTATCTTTGTTGTTGCGAAGCTTAGTTTCTTTAGATTGGCAACAATCCACTATTCTGCTAAGTTTCAAATATAAACAAATATGGCTGATTTGCTAAAAATAATTAGGCTTAGCTGCACTTAAATAACTTTGAAATTGTTGATAATTCTACAAATACTGCATGCAGATTTATTAAAGGCATAAAACCTTAACAGGAAGATAAGAACAACACAACTCAATCATTTTTAAAGCAAAAAATGCGCAATTTACAAGCATATAAGAATAAAAAAACTGAGCTTACTGAGCCGAGTAACAGAGTGGGTGTATATATATATATATATATTATACTTTTGGTGCGGCCGACTGCAAACAAAAAGGGAGGTGCATATCTACATATTGTAGAAGTACTACATAACAAAATTTCAACGTTCTGAGGCTAGTCATTTTTGAGTTATGCGAGATACATATACATACGTACGTACGCACGTGCAGACACCATAGAAAAATAATCTCTTCTGAATTCATTTTAAATCAGTTTTATAATTCGTTTGAGGAAATAGAGTCTTTTAGTCTGTCCTTACGTCCACATGTCACGCAAAAACATCGTTAAATTGCATTCGATAGTGGTCAAAATGGATATTTTCGTTGAAATATGGTACCCGGAATTTTTCGTGATTACAGTACCTTCTTTATTTCATATAAGGAAGTAAAAATCAGTCTTATTAAATTACGGTATGGTATTAACTGTTCTCGACAAATGCATTAAGTTTCAAGTATGAAGCCATTTGAAACAACAATTTTTATTTGACTTGTATTCCTGTAGGCTTGGGTCTTGCAGACGAAATTTTGAGCTGTAAAATTCACTTATTACTACTTATGGGTGTTTATAAATGTATAGTGTCAACATCACTATGATTCATTTTCTATGAAGCTCTGGTTAATTCGGGAAATGAAAAACTAACCCTTTCTTCCGCCCCTTACAGTTCTTTTTGCATCCAGAGACACATCCGGGCAAGTATATATATATATTGCTACGGATTTCGTATTTATTTAGCTATTTATTTAGAATTGAAATTAAAATTGCTTTATTTTCCTATGCAACGCAGACGATTTTTGAAGAGAAAGTTACACAGGAAAAGTAAAAATAAAAGAACGCGTGCATTAATTATTTAATAAATAAATATCTCGTAATTACTGTTGCCATCCACAAATATCGAGAAAATCGAGGTTTTACCAGAATATTCTAGTAAATAATTAAAAAGCTTCTAAAAGACGAATTAAAAACACCTCAGCTCAGGTGCAGCTGTTTTAAGCGAACTGTTTGTTTACTTAATGCTGTGACTGATTGCAGCGAATTCGCTGTCAGATTGGATTAACTTTATCTGTTTTGAATTGAATTCTGTTTAACGTTGGAGATATTGTGATATTGTACGAATATCTCTGAGGAAATATTTTAGTATTTTGTTTTATTTCTTGCGAAAAGAATAAATTTTATTAACTTTTTAACGACTTGTGCATTCAATCGATTACGAAACTATACGCACGCAACAATGTAAATGAGTGTTTAAATCCAGAAAAAAGAGGAGAAACACAAGAGAGGGAAAAAACAACGTTTTTTATACGAGATAAAGAAAATACAGTAACCGGAACCGTCCAACCGAAATAGTGGTTAGCGACTGTGACTGCCGTACTGAATGGCCCGGTTTCGAATTCCGGAGAAGGCATGGATGTTTGCAAATGTATAGTGTGTGTGCGGCATGGGGACACTGTAAATATGTGGTGAGCGGAAAGTGCTCTCGAGAGGTTGGTGGTAGGGAAAAGACCTTCGAACCCATGCCCCGGGATGCTGTCCATCAGAATTGGAGACGAAACTTAGAGAAGCCGAATTGTCACCTGTATGGAGCTCAAGGCTCTTGCCAACGACAAGCGCAATCTTGATAAGTCACAACAACAACAGTAATAGCGATCAAGACAACACTACCCAGAGCTAGTTGAAATATTAGCCAACTAATCAAGGTTACGAGTTTCAAGAGCCTCTTTATGGTAACGTCAAGAATTTGAGCCAGAGGAATTATACGAACGCACCACTCGGTGATATTGGTAGTGTGCGTATAGTGTCTGTGCGGCAAAGAGCACTCAAAATACATGCACGCGAAAATCTTCTCAAGAGAATGGTGGTTGGGAAACAGGGGTGGGAGACCCTCAGACCAAAGCCTGTGGTGTTCTCCCTCTCGAAACTGCATCTGGGGCGGAAACTCACCAGCTAACTAGCCCCAGCGATACCCAATAATGCCTGTCTGGATGCACATCGTGTACCTGTTGCAACTGTTCGAAGTAGTGGAGACACAGACTTATTGAAACTTAAATTCATGCTTTTATTCTTTTTGTTCATTAAAGTATGAAATGGATACCTGCTTAAGGGAACAATAGCCTTCAAAAAAGATTTTTCTGTGGCATTCACGTTACACGCGGGGGAAAAGCTACGAAAACGCATCTTCAAACCAGCCCCTTCATCGCGATTTAGCGATCTTAACCACTTCGAGGACCAGGATAATTTCGGATACTCCGTTTTCATCTTTAAAAAGCGATTTTTTTTGAAGTAAAGTTTTCTATTTTTGAATATTAATTATTTAACTATAAGGAAATTTATTTTTACTTGAGTACATCGTTTCCTGTGACTTTGAAGTTATGACTGAACTTCGAAGACTGAGCTTATGGTTAAGCTTCGAGAGATTGGGGTTATGATTGAGTTCATAAGCTCATCCTTATGACTGATTGTCATATTATTATCATCATCATCATTATTATTATAATCTAAGGACTGGAAATTTTCCAAGTGGGTGTCACATGATTCCCAAGGATGCAGAAATATACGGTTGATCAGAAAATTCTGCTGACTTAACCGCAATGAAAGTTTAATATCTAAAATATCGAAATTACATTGCAGAGGAATTTTAAACTTTTATTTAAATCACAATTCGAGAGTTATTTTATACTATTTCACTGCAAAATAATCATTTCTATAACCTTTAAAATATAGTTTTCTAGACATTTATTATTTTCACTTCAGAGACTTCGCATCCAGCCACATCCGCCCCCCCCAAAAAAAGGCTTTTTGCGCTCTATGGTAATGTTTGTTACAAACCCTGTGCGCAAGCGATTGTACAGCTACGTAGTCAGTAATTAAACCTTTTCTTTGCTAAATAAGACCACTGATCTCTGTGAGACATCAATCCGTTGATGAAAATGCATCCAATAATTAAATCATCGACTACAGTGATCGAAAGATATTTTGTAAAATTGACTGGCATTACCGCCGCTTTATTTTAAGATTTCTGGAATCTTCCCCAACATTTGGCCAAGCAAGTTTCATTGAGTTAAAATAACTAAGATTTTGTTACACGAACATTGATTAGCTGTACACTTGCAACAAACATCTACACTAAGTAAACTCTGGTGAAATTCCTTCAATGAAAAACAAATGTTCGTATATGTACACCTTGTTCCATTCTTGCATAAAGACAGTTAGGAACTAATCTTGAGACAATCCATTCAGAAATTTTTCATGGTCCACTGACAATAACCATTTAGCATTCTTTTGAAATGGCCCAACTACCGCTATAAATCTCACTAATCCTTTTCCTTCCCATTTGATTGCCCAATGCATTTCTAGATGGATTTGTAGGTAAAAGGGTTATCATTTACCAAAACTTTAATACCATATTTATTCGCATATTTTTTACCTTTTTTTAACTAATTTTATCGTCCATAAATCGAAGATAACATTATGTGAGTCATTTAATTTCCGAAGAAAGCGGTTACAATAAAAATATAACAACTGAAAAGTAATCATGGGTAAACTACATGCGTAAAATATTATTTCTTTAAAACAAAGCTATATTCCGATAACATTACAATATATAACGGTAACTGAGCCGGCTTAATTACCTTGCAAAGCCCCAGGCATGAATGAATTTTGATCGAAGTTTTGAAGAAGGACATCGGACGAACGAAGAAGAAGGAGGGGCGAACAAAAGATACGAGTTTCGAACGATCGGGAACACATCAGCATTCGATAAGCTACAATGAGCTGGAACGTAAATAATAGAAGTAAGTGGAAATCACATATTTAGAAGGTTTTTTACGAGAACACCGGTCACGTCCGTGTACCTCGACGAATAATCTGCATAAAATATGTTTCAAGTAATAAATGCGAGGGAAAATAAAATGGACGAAATTCTGAAACAAAATTGCAAATACTAATTGATTAATAATGAATAAAAATAAAAATAAAATACTGAATAAAAATAAAAATAATTAAGGGAATATAATTTACTAATAAACTAGTCTTCAGAGGAAAAAACTTTAAACTATAGGGGAAAATTACACTAATATTTTTAAAATTTTCTGAACCTAGCACTGAAATCCTAGAAAAAGGATGCGAGAGTGGAAAATACGTGAGAAAATATGGTAAATCAAAACAATGGTATGAACAACCCTTTTCAGTATAGCTCCAGAAAGAATTCTCGTAACGAATTCAGAAAGCGAAAACGAAGTTTCACGTCGAACACAGACGTGTTCTACCGTCACCGTCGAGATAGACGATGGTGACGGTTCTACCTACTACGCTGTCTTGATGACAAGTTCAGTGTCACTGTCAGAGGCTGGCAAAGGTCATTTATTGTCCTTGCTTTTTAGAACTGCAGCGTGATTTGAAATTCTAATAGCACTTTTCTCTGATCGAAAATCGCACTCCGTTCCGATCAAAAAAAAAAAAAAAAAAATTAATTAAAAAAATCTGAATGCTTTCAGATTTTAAATTACACACAAAAGGACGCTTTTTTAACATTTCGTGTGTTAGCTTTACTTATTAAATATCATGTTTTTCGCAATTATACCACATAAAATTCAATTCAACAGCAATATAAAAAAATATTTAAAAACAACATAATTTTTGAAATTTCCGATACACAGTCTTACATACTAGAGATAAAAATGTTTTTTTCCTTATAGTGTTGTCTCTCTTCACTTTGAAATTGCGGAGTTTGTTAGTCAAAAATTCGTTGAAGTTTTATAAAATTCGAAATAGATAATAAAGCAAATTTGAAATTCAAAAATTCGGGCTTACAACATTCCTGCATTCATGCAGATTCTTCATTATTTAGTTTCTTTAAATATTAACACATGGCGATAATATTTGGTGGCAACAGTTTAAAAAAAGGATCAACGCAGACAGTGAAACGACGCAAAATGCCGTTTTGAGACTAATAACCATTTGTGTCTATCACTCCTTTGGGCTAATAAAAAATAAAAATAAATAAATAAATAAATGAAAACGCAACAAAAATCTGAAAGCTTTGAGATTTTACGTTACGCCCAAACGAACGTTTTTTTAGCGTTTTGTGTTAACGTTTTAACCTTTTATTTATTAAATATCGTGTTCTTCGCACTTAAACAATGAAATTCAGTTCAACAGCAATATCGCAAAATAATTTTAAAATGATCATATCTTTAGAATTTCCTATATACAGTCTCTCGCGCTGGAAATAAAAATATTTTTTTTTCGTACAGTGTTGTCACTGCTCGCTTTGAAATCATTCAGTTTGTTGATCAAAATTCGTTAAAGTTTTACAAAATATGAAATAGGTAATACAACAAATTCGAAATTCAAAATTTGGGCTTTCAGGTGCTCGTGTTTGGGCGAAGGACTACGATATTCAAAATTTGATTGCTCTAGGTACCCGTCGTTTTATCACAATGCAAGAAACATATATAAATTTATGCAGATTCTTCATTATTTAATTTCTTTAAATATAATGCAGAGCTGTAATATTTGGTGGCAACAATTTGAAAAGTGAACCGACATTTCAACGCAAAATGGTAACACGAAATTAATAGCCCTTCTGAGCTAACGCTCCTTTGGGCTAAGAAAATTTTAAAAAAAAGGGCTAGGTTTTCGTGGTTTTTCTCCATGTGTAACGTGTATACGAGCGAGTTTTCCTTAGAAAGTCCTCCACAAAGGCATCACTTCCCTTAGGCAGATAGGCGTCGAGGCTTTGTCGTAATCACATTAACAAAACCAGACCAATTTTACCCTGATTACATACTCTGACTTTTATGGTTCTACCGCAAAGTGAAATCGAATATAAAATTGTATAAAATACTTTGTTATAATTGCAGAGAAAGTTCACAAATTTTCTATTTGTTGTTGAGAGAGAAAACTAGAAAAACTAGTAGAAAAATCTGCGCGTAGTGCTGCAAAATTTATACCATCTGTTTCTTTATAAAAACGAATTATTGGGAATGCATTCTTCTCACTGCTCATATTTTCTTCATATATTTGTCAAATCATTTACATACATATAAAAAACGTTATTTGCATCGGTAAAGCATCTGATAAAATTTTGCGCTTTATGATAGCCAATTTCAGAGTTCATTTTCAAAAATGCGTCCATTAGAAGTACTTTCTGGATCTTAGAATTCATTTTACATTTTATCAACTTTTAAAGCGCAAGTTGGAAATGGTGTGGAATAGTTATCAGGAAAGCAAACAGTTTGTATTTATCAAACGATTCATTTTGCCCATTATCAACGATTCAGAGAATGAATGAGGAAGCCCTAAACAGATCGGACGACAATAAAACCCTTATCAAAATTTCATTTAGATTTTGACAACAAAACGAAAACAGTTACACCTTTATCTGAGAATCCAGGTTTATCACGGAAAAGAGCTGAAGCACAGAGTCATATCTATAATTACACCAAGCAAGCCGTGTCCTTGCGTCCCAACGTCACAGCATTAGACTACACATCCCCAACATTCCACTTAGGTATCCAGTTATATTTTAAAATAGCCGCGAATTTGTGATAATTAATTTGTAAAGTATTTTCTCTCTTCTCACCGCGTGCTTTCTTCGCGTAATTGGAAGCACGTTTGGCTAGCAGTCGGTAAGACCGGATTTCGAATCCCGGCCAAAGCACTGCAGATTTTTCATCTTTCCTGCTTCGAAATAACATAATGACTCATTAGATTATATCATGTTTCCTAAATACAGGCACCCGAATGCGGTGGACGATAACCATTTTGCAAATATTTGACGATTGGATTCCCGCCTTCTTAGTCGCCCTTTAAGTCAGATAAAACGATTATTATTAACAAGTATTTTATCTTTTCTTACCGCGCGTACCTTCGTAGTGTAATTTGAATCAGGTCCGGCTAGCAGTCGGGAAATCCGGACTTAGAACCCTGGTGAAAGCATTTTTCATGTTTTCAACTCCGAAATAAACTCTGCAAAATATTTGTTTATATTATGCTGTAAAATTAAGGTTACCATATTTATGGAACGGCCGCATAGACGGGAAAGTGGTTAGTGACTTTGACTACTGTACCGAAGGCCTCGGGTTCGAATCCCGGAGAGAGCATGGATGTAATTTGTCTGTCCCTTCATAGGAGGCAATGGTGGCCCACCTATTAGGTGCCTCCATAATGAAGAGGCCACTTAAAATATTGAACTTTACAGTTTATTTCTTAATTATTATTATTATTATTATTATTGTCATCAATACTATAAATTTTTTAAATTTCTATTTGTTAAAAGATTTCATTGGGCATTCACATTGAAAAGTAATTTCAAGTATATATTATGTTGGGAGGTCTATCTAGTTGTTTTTAACTAATAGTTCATTTAAAGCTAGCATTTTCCTATTACTCTCTTTTCACCCACGCTTTTCATGCGAGAATGTAAATGAGATAGCGAGAGTTTATTCATACTAAGGTAGAAAGAAGTGCTATTTAAGCAAGAGTTTTGGAAGTTAGTTTTAGAGCATGTCTGCCTATTCCAGACCTCTCTATGCCATATGATATTTAACGACTTGCGTTGGCGGCGTTGAGTGTTCTAGCCATTCGGCTTGTCTCCCCGGTTTACTACAAACCAGAGCTTTTCCTGCACGTTTAAGTATTCTATGAGCTGTTAGGCTAATCTACCACATCTTGAAATTATTATTTGTAACGTATTTCTGTTAAGCCAGAAGTGCTTGGCTTATTGTAACCCAAGTTGGATCATTTATTAATTTTATGTTTGATTAAAAGAGTCTTATACATCCTTCTTCTGATTTCTGTTTTGTTTCACAAACCTAGAAGATAATCCTTCAATAGCCCTTTTAAAGTCTACGTTCCCAAAGAGATACAGACTTTACAATGTGATAATTGAAATAATAATTGCACCAAGCATATGATCGAATAATAATTATAAACTATTATGATCACTGTAATAAGAAAAATATAACAGCAAATAACCGTTTGTATAAAACATATATTTATAAACGGAATAAATAATAAAACGGATATAAAATTTGCTTTTAAAGAATAAAAAACGAAGTGCATAAAATGTTTGACGCATGTTTCCTTTTCTTATCTACTTCATTTGGATCCGATTAAATACGGGCGTGTCCTTGTCCTATTTTCGAAACCTTCTGCCTCAGAAAAGCTGATTATCAGTTTAAATTCAAATTTGGTTTGTACAGCAAAGTGTAATCACGTCGGTAGCGTGGCCGAGCGGTCTAAGGCGCTGGTTTAAGGCACCAGTCTCTTCGGAGGCGTGGGTTCGAATCCCACCGCTGCCAAGCGTTTATTTTTAACGCAACTGCTGATGCCAATTAATCTACTGAAATTAAAACAGCAAGTTCCAAGCCAATATGCATATGAGGAAGAGAACTGTCATTAGATCACCTACATAAGTTAAAATGTAATAAATATTTTTTTAAAAAATTAATATCCTTATAAGCAAAGCAACATAAATTTAGCGGTCTAAAAGCATTTGTTTGGTATTTAAAATAGATATTAACACAAAGAAAGAATCAATAACAGTCTAATAATGAATTTCTAAAAGGAAACAAAATACGGCTCTTAAATTATACATATTTTTTACTGCATTTCATTTAAACTTATTTTCTCGAATTATTCTAGCTTAATTAACTGATCCATCAAGCCAGGGCGAAAATGACATCCAAAATTGGAAACTTAATTAATAACTTAACTTTAATGAAATTAAATATCTTGATCAATTTTTTTGTCGTGGAACAGTGAAACTTTTTTTTTTTTTTCAAAATGGGTATAAAATTTCTTAAATAAAAGTATAGGAACCGGGAGACCGCATTAAAGATTAAATTTGGTCATTTTTCCGAAATTAAGTTTTTTTTTAAAAATCTGAAATTCTCAAAACACGAATATTTTGGTCCTTTCAAATACTTCTGTAATTGTATGTACAGAGGCTGTTCGCACATTTTTTAGACGATGTATATTGCATTCACAAAACTAAATTACGTAAAATTCTGCTATTCGACTAGGTGTAATTCGACTAGGTGTTTTAAATGTTCTATTTGATATCCTTTATTCTGAACTATCTTCCGACACCGCAATTTCCAGGATAATAATGCCTTTTGAAGTGTCAGAAGAGGTATTCTATCCCATTCCTCCCGAACAGCTTTCCAGAGTCCTGTTAGGGTTTTGGGACAACGTTTGGACAATGCAGTTTTTAAAAGTCCGAAAGCACAAAAATCCGTAGGTGACACATCGGGAGATTTAGTAGGGATATTAGTGAAGGGTATGGCCTTGAGAGCAGTTTTTTGTTCCATTTCTTTTAGGAAATTTACAGTGGATTTTGATATGTGACTACTAGCTTTGTTCCGATGGAGTCTCACAGATTGATGGGTAAAGCGATGGTATTTCATTGAGAAAAATTGGCGATAAAATATATTCCTGATAGTATTTGGAGTTAATCTTTGTATATTTTCGCACTCTCTTTATTTTTAACTTGCCATTATAAGAAAAACCAGCAACAATCACGAATCCCTTAGAAAAACTTTCTTTCGAGTCTTTGAACCATGTACTTAAATTTTTTCTCCCCTTTTATGATAATAAATGGCTCTTTTTTGTTACAATCATTTAAATACAT
Organism: Stegodyphus mimosarum; assembly: GCA_000611955.2. Taxonomy (NCBI): domain Eukaryota; kingdom Metazoa; phylum Arthropoda; class Arachnida; order Araneae; family Eresidae; genus Stegodyphus; species Stegodyphus mimosarum. The sequence goes on from KK116606.1 coordinate 75,667, forward strand.
CCATGCTTCATCTATTGTGACAATTGTTTTAGATATTTCTTTGGATAAGTGTTTCTCATATAGGATTCTGCAGCGTGTCCTGCGTCGAGCGATATGCTTTGGAAGAAGACGATGCACATTGCGTTTTTTCGCTTTCTTAAGATTTAAATCAACGTTTATCATTTTGTTTACAGTGGACACCGAGCATTTTAATGATTTTGCAACTGTCCTTTGACTAGGGGGATTTTCTTTTCACATTACACAACGTACCTTCGCAATAGTCGAAGATGTCCGTTTTTTCCTTGGATACTTGTTTGGAATTTTTGTCCCACTTGAGGCTCCAATTTGACGTTTTTTTCCTTTCTTGTTGATGATATGACCTATCGACGCTTTAGGTATCACAAAACCATGACTCACACATCGTTTTTGGATAACGGTGTATGCATATTTCTCTTCGGAAAGAGCGTCAATGTAGCCTTCGAACCACTGCTTTGTTAAATTCGCCATTTTGAATAAAAACAAAACTTTCAAGCCGCAGACGATAATTTTGACTTTTAAAAACATAGTACAATTGTAACATAGTATTTCTTTTGTACCAAACGATTTTTTATTACCGCTTACCAAAATCGTCTAAAAAATGTGCGAACAGCCTCTGTATGTGTCTACGACCAATGATACCGAAATTAAAGGCCGGATAATGGGTGTCGGTATATATGTTATATATGTATATAATAACATCAAAAAATGGAAAGCAGGATTATTTTTAGAATCCTGCACCTTGGCTGCGAAGATTTAACAATCAAATTAATAACATGAAAATAACCCCAATGAATAGTGCAAATTTAGCCCAAAACAAGGAATTTCAGTATGAAGTTAACATCCATTCTGATCAAGTATGCAATTTAAGTACCAACTCCAAAAAAAAAAAAAATTTTTTTTAATTTTTAAAAAGAAAAATTAATAAATTTTAAAAAGGAAATAAAATTTTTTTTCAAAAAGAAAAAGAACATGAAGAAGTGAAGAATGGAAATAAACAGGTAAAGGAAAATCGTCTGTCAAGTAATAGCTAGTAGTCGTAGTAAAGCAAATCAATTTAAATGAAAATTTATTTTAGGAAAATTAACAATTGAAATGTCGGTGATACAATGCTGAAATGCAGAAGGTTAAAATGACATGATCCGGAATTAGTTTCCAGATATGACACAGTTTCGGAAATGTTATTGCTATTTTTAGATTAGGAAGGGGGAATTGCCCAAACTAAAACTAGAAATTAAGGGGCTATTGCTAACTTAAAATATAGTTCAGAGTTACATATATTTTTTGCTACACAACCACACACACACACACACATTTATATGTATTGCATAGAACGTAACATGTTGAATTCGCAATGAACAGCAAGAATTTTGATTAGGTAGAATGTTGATCCTTAATGAATAGGAAACTTGGCAGTTGAGGCAAATTAAATATTCATCTTTATTTTAAAAACATCTTGCTACCGCAAACAACTTTCGGAACATTACTTGTGACGATTTCAAAATATTTACATTTTTGATAGCTTTGCAGTAAGAAGAGAACAGTTAGGCCGAAAGCAAGAGCACTAGTGTTCAGGATGAAATCTTATTTCAGACTGAATTAGCTTTAGCTCTTAATGGATTTTGAATACAAAATTAATACTGATGTAAAGTTATTATTGGCTGTTTGAATTTTAGTTCCATTTACATTAGCCCACCAGCGGCCGAGCGGTAAAGACGCTGAACACTGGTAGTTCGGTCCGAGGTTCAAATCCCGCGAACGGGCTGGCTGCATGGGCGTTTTCGTGGTTTTCCCCATGTGTAACGTGTATACGAGCCATTTCCCTTAGAAAGTCCTCCACGAAGGCATCCCCCCCTTTAGGCAGATAGCCCTCGTGTGCTTTGCCATAATTGAATAACCTAACCTAACCATTTACATTATCAGTGTTATGCAGGGCATATATGATATTGTTTAATCTCGAAATGACGCTGTGCAGAAAAAGATTACTGTTTTTATAACAGAGAGAGGAAATACCAAATTAAGCGTTAAGGAGCTATTGCTAATTTAAATTATAATTTCTCTTTTACATAATTTTACATATCTTACACACACACACACACACAATAATTGTAGATAAAATATAAAATATTTAACAATCTATTTGTAAAGTATAAAATATTTAACAAAATTTTGAAAATAGACCTTTAAATTTCTGATTTAAAATATAAATACAATCCCTTCAAGGCATCTGCATTGCCCTGCAGTATTCCGCATACTTTAGCCCAATAGCTAGCTAAAACTCTAGCCCAGTCGCTATCCAGAACTCAAACAAAGAATTTCCTTTAGCTGTAAATACTTCAGCGACATCTATGCATTCTCTTTTGTTACGTCGTCTTCCTGCTCAATGTATCGCTTAGTATATCCTAACCATTCTTCATTATTTACGATATAACTGCGTATATAACATTATGGGGCACGTTTAGCATATCAGTAGTAAGCGCCCGTAACCAGCCGGCGGAAGTGACGTCACAGAAAAGGGGCGTGGCCTCCG
>KK116607.1:0-82704 GCA_000611955.2 Stegodyphus mimosarum
AAAGGAAAGGACTATGAACTTAAAATAAATGTTAGTTAAAATAAATATAAACCCTACAAACTCTAACTCAAAACGTATTACAGAAGAGTGGATTCCAAATCTTGCTAGTTGACATTGTGACGACTCACTTCCTAAAACCTACAAAGCTGGCAATCCTGAAACGTATACTAAATTATTGCTCATGTTAAATTGTTTACACGACTAAACGAGGAAATTCGATTAAAAAGAAATTTACTCTCTGAAGCGTAATTAATCTATAATCGCAATACTAACGTCTCTAAATTTATGTGAATGCAAATTTGGACTCAATCCATATCGGTTTACATAATGATAAATAATAAAATATTAGATGACTGCTGTTGCTATTGTTACTGGGGGCTCTTGATGTTGTGCACAGCGATCTTGAAAGTGAACTGCAGTGAAGATTTTTATGGAAGATCCTCCAGCAACCACTGTAATGTTTATACCATTGAACTCTTATCTGATTTAGTTGCTTCAAAATAGTTTGAAAGGGCAAGGAATGTGATTCTACGGAAACTATCAAAATCGTCTTACAAATTTCTAAAGAATAAGAAACAGTGTAATAATAAACAATAAGAGACATATGAATAAAGAAACATACAAAATAAAGAAACCTATTTTCTTTAAGTTTCGTTTGGTTGATTTGATTACGGCAAAGCACTCGAGGGCTACCTGTCTGAGAGAAGCATGCCTTCTAAGAAGAAAACAATGGCTGGTAATCCATGTTATACAACTACGAAAACGCTCTTACGTCCAGACTGCTTTTGTGGAATCAAATCCAGTATTTTCTTTAAGTCATGCCTACTTGTATTTTATTTTCAAATGAAACACGAAATTTTGCAGTCACCCAATATACGTTTCTCCAATCAACCAATTAAATTTACTACCTGGGTATTTTTCGCATAATTGGTCTTATTAGTAGCAACAGTTATAGTAACGAAACATGCTCGCAGGTGAAACATTTACCATCTACAAATGAACGTATCAGCGTGACTTGTTTTTCCTTTTATTGATATTTGTATTTTATTAGTGTAGTCAATCAGATTAGCGACTTTCTACCCTGAGGTTTTCTTACTGCAGTTTCTTGCTGGTAAGTTCCACGATAAATATATAATCTAAGTCCTAACAAAATATACCTCTTTTTGTTCTTGTGAAGCACATGTATAAGGTTATCTCGGTGTAATATAAATGTGCTTACAGTGAAGAAACGAATATTTCAGACAACTAATAATTTTTTTCAGGAGGTACTGTTTTAAATATTAATGAATACCAACCATAGATGAAAAAGGTTGTTTATCTGTCTTTGGAAGCGATACTTTAATTAATAGTTTCAAAAAAAAATTCTTAAATATTGTATTTAAATGTTTATCTCTATAGTATTAATAGTTTAAATGTTTTTCCCTTCAGTGTTTCGCTCTAACATTAATCTGTATCTTGAATTCCTACATGTAAATTAGAATATTTAGTAAAGTTTCGAGCAATTTGGCAATTTGGCTTCCCTCATCCATTGTTTTTGACCTACACTACCAGCTTTCTTTTCATTACATCGAAGCACAGTAATTTGCTAGAGAAACGTTAGGAAATTTTGGTGGCATATGAACAAAGTCTGCAAATTTAGTACCCTTTAACATTAGATTTGCATATTTATATACATCTGACTTGTTATTTTGATAATAAAGATGTCGATTTTAACGAACGTTCATCGTTTCTCAACTCTGTCTCTTACTGCGGGACAAATTGTAGGAAAAATCCTCAATGAACTTATATTTTTTAGTAAACATTCTTTGAATCCGTATGAAAATGAATCCTTACCTTATCCTTTGAAACATCGTCTTATCAAAAGATTTTTTTCTTGTAAAGTTTCATATAAAGATCCATTTTTCATATAAAGTTTCAACTTATTTCTATTTGTTTCAGGCTAAATAATTTTGACAAAGAGTTTTGTAACGTGCTTGCATTCGGATACATGTTTAGACCAAAAACGATGGATAAACCGTTTTTCAATTTTTTTAAACAAAACTCCATGCTTAGTACTTTGTATTCTTTTTATCCAGGGATACCTAAAGCTACTACAAACAGTTCTGAATCAGTATGTGTTGCATATGTTATATTTGAAGTGCTGTAAATAAATCTAAAAAGAAATACAACATTTCGACCCTACTGCAAAATTAGTAGCTAAGGAGATTCAAAGAATCATTTGTTCCCCTTATTCTTTAATAATAAAGTTATTCTATTTCTCAGAGAATTAGAAAGATCTTTTATCAAAATAATCGTCAAATAATTTTTAAAAAATTAAAAGGTATGCAAAATGTTGTCCCAAAAAGTCTTAGATCACAATTATAAAAAAATTATAGATCACAATTATAGAAAAAGAAATAAAATCTTGTTTTCATTCTCTATTCTTAAAGCACGCGCCACATATCTACCTCATATCATACTTTAGTTCTGAACTGACAAGTTGTTTTCAAATATTTCTTTCAGAATTTTTAATTTTCTTTATCAAAATCATTGCTAAAATTAGGATAAAAATCAATTTATTTTTATGACACAGGGCTATCAACTTATGTAGACATAATATATGCTTGCAAGAGGAAAATAAATGTGCTTGCACCTTCTGGAGAAATTGTTTATGATGGAGCTTTTAGGAAAATCAGTCTTAAAAAATCAAAGTATAGAAATATATAGTATTATAAGACAGTTCGAACTCCCTTTAGAACAGAAGAACAGAAAAACTTTATAAAAATTGGAAGTTTAATCGTTCCTTCTAAAACAATGTCTAATTTTTCTTGTTTATGAAAAAATACTCTATGAAAAGTTAAAAAAAATTGAAACTAAAACTTTTGAAAATATCACTGAAAGTAAATCGAAGCAAGCTCCAAAATGTAGTTGTCAATAAATTCGCAATGTACTGAGCTCACTCTGACTATTTAACTACATTCTAGCTTCTGTAAACTTGAAGTAAACTCACTGGTTAAGCGAACATATAAAAACACTTACAAATTATCATATATATATTATCATTATAAATACATGTTACCATGAAAGACAGAAATCTGAAGAATGTCGACTTTTCTGGTTAATGTCAACATCCACGTAGTCGCTTGGTGTATGCCCAAAATATTTATTATCCTTATTTCTTACTTACACCGGCAAATGTCGACATTCACCATGAACTGTAGGTAAATGTTGAATAAAAATATTTTTGTAACGTTTTTCAATCATATTTTATTATAAAGATATATTATGATAAATGTTAAAATATGGGAAAAGGCTAAGTAACAGCACATGTAAATAAACTGTTGAACTTAAAACAAATAGTGCATTCTAAATGAGAAAAGAAAATAACACCAGTAATAAACTTACTTAATTACGTGATTGGCGCTATTGAATCTGATGTATTTCAACTAAAGTATAATAAGTGGATGGCACGTGACCTCGTTCGCGGCAAAACAAAGGATTTGGCATTTGTGTCGCCTCTCTATCTGTCTTCTTGGCTTCTCGTTTTGACCTCCAACAGAGCATGTATGTGCTTGTCAACATACACCGGTAACGGTCCAAATGTATAAGAATATAACCAAATATTCGATCTTTCACCGACGTATTTCATATGTGTTGACATTCACTGGAGAATGTCGACATTCTCCATATTTGCTCTTTCACGATAATGCATATATACTTATATATATAAAGTAAGTAATTTAGAACTAATTTTTCACAAAGACGGAATAGAAAGTCATGATTAATAAATTTCAAATAATCCATTAAATGTTATAAAGAATTGAAAAAATGTTAAAACTAAAAACTTTCAAACAAGCAATACCCCAATTCCAAAAATTAATGAAATTTAAAGAAAAATGAACAAAACAGAAGAGGAATTCAATCAAATTCAGTGACTCTTCGTCAGGGGCAGGAATCAATTGAAATCTCTCTCCTACAAAAATCCTTGCTTTTCTGTATGCAGAGTTACCCGATGAACCATTTTGATGTATTTTAATTATAATAGTTTATCCGAAAATTTTGGCCCTTCTCCAAAGCAAGGGAAGAACAAAGTAAATTATAATTAGAATCTTAACCTTAAATAAAGAGAATTCTGTTTTATTTAAAGAAATTAATTATTTATTATTTAGTCTTCAAATTCTTTAAATTATTTATAATAATTTATATTATTTATTCATTATTTACTTATTCTTTAAATTAAATACAATTCTCTTTATTTAAATTTCAAGATTCTAATTAAAATTTAATTTGTTTTTTCCTTGCTTTGGAGCAGGGCCAGAATTTTTGGATAATTAAAATACATCAAAATGGTTCATCGGGTAATTCTGGATACTGAAAAGCAAGAATTTTTGTAGAAGAGAGATTTCAATCGATTTTGATGTTCCTCCCCCTGACGAAATGTCACTTAATTAGATTGAATTCCGCTTCTGTTTTGTTCATCTTTATTTAAATTTCATTAATTTTTTTAATTGGGGTATTGCTGGTTTGAAAAATTTTGGTTTTAACACTTTCTAAATTCTTTAAAATTTAATGGATTATCTTACATATATATATAAGATATAATAAAATGCTATGGCGTTATGTTAAGAAATAATTGGCGACCTTAAAACTGACCATTCTAAATTTTATTCTCCCCCTAAGTTTATCCTTTCTCCCAAATTCGAGATCTTTCCAAATTACATAATACTGCTTGAAAAAGGAAACTAAAACATAAATTTAACCAATCACGGCTTAGTTTTACATATGCACCTAGGTAGTATAAATACTGCTTCGCGAGCAATTCCGTCTCCCTTTTTGTCCTGACTTCTGCCATGCAAAGAACTCTGCGCTACTTATACTTTCCTGTCTAAGATGCTTACGTCGTACTTTTAAAGCAGTGTACATAAAAATTATCGTATATAACTACGATTGGATAACTGTCTACCAAAATAATTTAATATGTGTGGAAATAAAGATAGGTGATTCGTCAAAATCCAGATATTGTTAGCTTGTGTGCCTTCATCTTCAGCCATGACGACTATCGAAAGTTAAAATGTTACCGTGAAAGAATGAATGGATATACCGGTTTCTTCTCCGCAATTGAAATATTACATTATAGATATATATATATATATATATTGAAATTTACAGCTACTTAATACTGGTTCTCTAAGTAGTATAGTGATTAGCTGAACGTTACTGCATGTGCAAATAGACCGAATAAAATAGTCATCTATGGGGATAGTATCTTAATAAGATATTGGCCCTTCAAATCTGCAGATCTGAAAGTCCTCGAGAGAGGTTCCATCTCTTGTGATGCTCTTGATCAAAGCATAAAGGCTTAAAACAAAAGGGCTTACGAAGTTGAACCTCGAATGATTTCTCTTAAAACACCTAATCCTAATCAACCTTCTTTTCATTGAAAACTTGCTATTTTCGTCTATAAGAAATTACAATTAGGCCTATTTTTTTTAAAGTGATGTGGTTGGGCTTTGAAGTCAGTCTTATAAGTGACCGTAACATTGCTACGAAAAGCCCAGCTGCGGCAAGATAGCTTTCCCGCAAAGCGATGTTAGGGTTGCCAGAAATTTGCAAGGAAAGGTAGGGTTGACAGATTTGGAGGGAAATCAGCAATTTAGTGACATTTGGCCACAAAATAGGAGATATGCCACAGACAGAGCGAGAATATTCTAGAACGAATTCTTACCTGTTTTCCTGAGAATGTTCTCGAAGGCAGGTCAAAAGCTATATATATATATATATATATATATCCTGCCTGTATGCGGAGTAGAAGATCATGTCGTAGTGTCTTGATTTCAGATTTGATTCTCGAGAGCCATCGACCGAGTCGGAAGCTATATTTTAGCGCTTTGCCGTGAAGCTATCCTCACAGTCATAGCCTAATAGCCTGAAGGCTGTGTTGCTGATTGTTTCAGCGTGTTTGTCGTAGTTTTTTGATGACTGTAACGCGTCTTTGGAACTGTCCTGTATAATACTGACGAATAAATTGTTTTGATTTTTCATCAAGCGTTGTCATCAATCACTCCAAATTCACGAACCCGTAGAATGCAACAATACATATAAGCAAATTTTATAAGTGATCAATATTACAGCTCGGTATTATCAATATCATTACATATTACAGGTGAAAATTTAGAAACCGAAATGAGTTCTATAAACTCATAAGCAATAAGAAACTTGACGCTTCAGTTCAAAGAATTATTCAGGAAGAAAGTTGCAAAAACGTTTTTTTGCTAAAGGAAAGCATATTGCGATAATTTAAAACGAAATTTTTTGTATTAGTAGCAATTATTGTTGAAATGATATTTTTTATATTGATTATGGTTCTTGTAATACCAGTACTTATGTTTGAAAGTAACAGAGAAGCATAAAATATGCAATTAATACTCTTCATCTATTTTTATTAATTTTATGTGCTTGTTAGGACATTTGATTGTCGTACGTGGCTAACATAATATTTAGACGGGCAATGCTGTTCCGTAGATTCATGCATTCACTTCAAATACGAGGGACTATGTAATTAACTTCAGGAAAAATGTTGTATAACGTTGCCATCTTTGGTTCATAGTAGTATTGATTTTATACCATCGGCGTTTTACTTGCTGAATTCAAGATACAAGCTGTAAGTTATTATAAACGTACACTGTTACTTAATTGGTAGATGGTACGGTATGGTACACATAAATTACGTAATTATGCAAAGTGATACCGGAACAAATTCGTGCGTGGGTGAATGATATAACCAAGACGCAGAAAATAATTCAGAGGTGCTGTCAACAGTCTCGTTGTCACGCTAACCGTATGTGATTACAGGGGATGTTATTGGAGCTAGGAAATGAAATAGATGAGAAAATGACCTGCAGATAAATTTTTAAGCTAGGTACAACCTAAAACTTTCTTAAACTGTACAGAAATAAATATGCACAACAGTGATATTTCCGGTAGAAAATAAATAAAAACCTTTCGAAAATTTGTATCATCATTTGATGAATATTAGATGGTCAGTTTTTATGATAAGGAGGCGAGCGAAAAGTTAAAAATTTCTGCTAATAAAACAGCACAGATTAAGAAAATAAAACCACAGAAGAGAATAGAGAATAAAACATTCTCCCCACTCTTAATTCACTGCGTTATTAAGTCATTTTATACGTACGCATGCAAATAAAATCAAAAATAGATTAAAGAAAATTACATAAAACCATGCAAAAGGACAAAATTTTATTTTATTGCATGATGTTTATTTAGCACATTCAAGAAAATTGAAGATTCAAATTAATATTAAATACTTTTATTTTTAAATTCAACTAGTTGGAAATTAAAAATTAACTTAGTAGCAATACTTGTAGCACACTTAGTAGCTAGATTACAGTTAAATCATCAACATTTAGCTTAGTAGCACACTTAGCTTAGTCGTAAGGCAACGTTAGTAGCATCACTTGCTAATATTTGCTCTCACATTCTTTTCGTTCTTCTCGTCTATCATATTCCGAAGAATGACCTGTGGCCTTACGCAAGTAATTCTAATGTATTTTGCCATAATCAAAATAGTCTACCTGACAGAAGCATGGTTATGAGCACGGATTTGATTTTGTTATGAAAAGATTTTATACATAAAGATAAGGTATAATGGTTAGGGAAGTCGACTGCAATACCAAAAGGGCCGAGTTCGAATCCCAGAGAAGGCATAGGTGTATTTGACCATCCCCTCATAGGAGGCAAAGGTGGCCCACATATATACATCAAAATATGGATTTTTCTCTACTCACTTGAGTCATCGTTGCAAGCTAGTCATTTGAACTCACCAGTCTCTACACAGTGAACTCTCCGCTCGCACTGTAATGCTAAAGACACTACACCTCAAGAGACCCCGTAGGGGTTACAGGAAAAACACTGCGCAAAAACATCGCGGAAGATAACGTCACGAAGGAATCAATGGAAGGTGGAAACGTCGTTGGAAAAAACGTCGTAGAAGAAAAGAAAGTAAGGAGAAAACATAATCGTCGTGGAAAACATTAAGCACCGAATCATAGCATGACGATAACATCACGCACATGCGTTTTTCGAGCTTGAAAAGTTGCAAATGCTCGTTCGCATACTAACTTATGAGCACAAAATGGAATGAATCATTTGCACTTTGGCAGCTGAAGAAGCTGGTTCTGTAGTTAAACCATCGAAACTAGTCCTGCAAAATTTACAAATATAACGTTGATTCTTGTTGTTTGACTTCTCCAATAATGATGCATTAAATTAATATTATGTTGTGGAAACGTATATAATGTTTCCGATATTTAAATATCCTATTGATATTCTTAAGGAGGAGGGAAGATAATACAAATGACAATCATACTATTATTAGAAAGCAAGACTGGATGGTCATTTGATTATGGTAAAGACGCGATGACGGCTCTCTGTGTAAAAGGATAAATAGCATAGTGGAAGTTATTTTTGTCAAAAAAATAAACCCATTCAAAATGTTATTCCAGAGAGTTTTAACACTTTATGAAAAATGTATTAAACTTTTCGATACTTTCTGGAGGGATTATCAGCTCGAAAATAGAAACCTCAAGACTCAGGATGGATTTGACCAGAAGCTTTTGGCCCATAGAGAAATCTTCGAATTTCACGAAGAAATGCGGACTTCTGGCCAGAAATAGTCAGAAAAGAAAAGCCAGAAATCCCATGTAACTGATGGGTCTAGAGGCAAACTTAAATTTGACTTAATTCATGTCAAAACAGGATACTTTATCGAATATATTAAAATGTGTCTTGGAGAAAATTGAAACTAAATATCCTGAAAATGAGTGGTTACGTATTTATGCGGATGGATCACAGCTTTGAAGATATGAGAACGTTGGAGCCGGAATTTTCTCGAAATTGATTTCCTTGTATTCATCAGTTGAAAAGTATGGTATTGCCTGTGATGGTACAGTGAAGGCGACCCCATCGCACTTAAACAGCTGCATTCTGAGCAGATTTAAAAAATATAGCATTACTGTCAGATTCACAGGCTACCATTTAGTTCATCAGTTCTATTCAGGCTCCACTATCATATGAGATTTCCCAATGTCAATAGCTGCTGATTTCCTTGAGGTCTCGAATAAACGTGTTGCTTTGCAGTGTATTCCTGGCCGTTGTGATACTCATGGTAATGATCAGTCAGTTTTTTTCTCGCCAAAATGAGTGCCACGCTGATACACTGTATAACATAAGAAACCTATTTCCTCACCTCTAAACTATTTACAAAGCAATTTATGCATTCGACGTACCAGGGTTAACTATTATGTATATTGATCCAAATACGGAAAAAATTGTCTTTTAGATGTACTTGCTAAACCAATAAAGGAGGCGGTGATTGCTTTTCGACTGCTTACAGGACATGATTGCCTGTCTGCTCATGTCTCTCGTATTGGCTTTCTGGTTGATGTTACCTGCTTCTTGTGTGACCAAAAAAAGTCTGTGGAGTAACATCACCTGCATATCTGCGGAGTTCTCCATGTAGATACTGATGCTTCTAGATACTGGGAAGCTAGAAGGCTCTTGGGGCGATAAGCTCCGGTTATCTCTTGAACGTTTTGATGTTATTTCTACTTGTATTTGTTCTTGTATGTTCTATTTATACCTGTATTTGCTCGCTTAATACTTGTTTTTGTCCTGCTTTTACTTCTTGTCTTTATTCTTGTTCTTGTGTCCCATCATTGGAAATTAAAAAGAAAAGAACGTTGGCGGATTTCTAAGGGAATTCGCGCTACGCATTAGGAAAACTACAAAACATGCATGCAGCCAACCTGTTCGCCGGTTTATGGACTAGAATAGAATTATCAATGTGCAGCTACTATACTACTGGAGATCGGAAAGAATTCTAGAAAGAAAATGAAGTGCAAAAAAAGTACTGCAATAAGCTACAATTTTTACTGTTTTTAGTTTCCTGTATTTTTATATTACATAAGGCACATCTTAAAAACGCTATCAGCTATAGCTATCACAAAAAATTATAAAATAGTATAGAAAGTAGTAAAAGTAGACTATAACTAAAAGAAAATATTTATGACCCTTATTTAGAACGGTAATAAGCGATGGATATTTTCACTGTGAAGGACATGGGTTCGAACCTCAGAAAACGAATGACTGATTGCAGTGGCCTTGCTAAAAAGATGTCGATGAATCTCAAGAATATTGTAGAAGGGAAAGCAGAGTGGAAACTGACGGAATCCATTCTTCTGAGTGTTTACGATCAAAATCCACAAAAGTGTAAAAAGGATTAAATTTACTATCAATTAGTAGCATTCGGGTTGTATAACACAGAGAGACAAAAGTGACCTAAAATAGGATTATTCTTGCAGACTTCCTTATGGTGCCATTGGGAAGCAACGACTGTCACTAACATCAAAGCAGTTCCTATTTCTAACTACTTTTCTATTAGCTTTTCGATACATTACAAAGGGTAAATGTTCTTTTCACATCGACAAAAATGTACGTTCTATAGTTAATGACGTTAATTACAATTCAGTTTTTCCCACCTTTTCCAAAATTCTTAAATCTTAGCATTTCTACATAACCGGCTATGATATTTCTCTCTTTGCTCCGTACTTTGATTTCTTTATATATATTTTTTACATATTTACATATAACACATTGTTTGTTCCTCCAGCTATTCTAAAATATTTCACCGCTGTAGAAGAGTGACTCGATCAGATAGATCATCTTCAACAAAGGTTTCCTTTCAGCTATTTTATGCGTAATTTTTAAGGATAAACATAGCAATTTCATAGCTAAAAGACATTTATGATGGCATTATGAACACACGCCAATGGTAACACATCTATGAACTGGGCTTTGAACTTCCACTTTAGCCAAATCGAGAATGTAAATAGAATGAGTAGAATGAGCTTTCAAGAAAGTGATGCACATTTGATAGTTGTAAAGAATTTCAATGTAAAGTGTTCATTAATCTCAGCGTTCATGTGTTTTGCGAAATTGAGTTCATTGTGAATTTATAAAAAGACAGTTGTTATTAAAGCGATAATAGTGATATTATTAGAATTGTAAATTTTATTTTATGCATCTCTCAGACATAAACGATTACAGATTTTGCAAGTATTTTGCAGATTTCATGGAATTTTTAACATTTTAAACTGATTCTCATTAAAATGCAACTGTTACTTTTTGAAATATAAAGTTACATTTTTAAATTTACCCGCAAAGTTTAAAATCAGTATTTTTTAAATTATTAAGGTGACATTTAAACCCACGCTTGAGTTTTGATAACCTATTCTAGATACACACAAAAAAGAACAATTTTCTGACTTATTGCAACTTTGTTGTTAGGAGCAATACAGAAGATTGTTTCAGATAAAACTTTCGACCAATTATGAGTATTTAATATTTGCCATGATATACATTTTTAAGTTGTTAGGATATAAATTTTTAAGTAATTTCGTTGGAAGGACTAACTACTTATGAATATTGTGCTTAATTATATTTTACTAGCCGCTGCGCGGCCAGCCTTCGTCTGGCTTTTAAGTGAACCGGAAAAATGCCTAAAGAGAACACCAAGCATTAAATTTGAAAACTGCACAGAATTTTACTCTGCAGAACAATTTTATCGAAAAAGAAACAAACGACAACGGAAAAAAAATTCAGCTAAAAATGCATTACATATAAAAAGCATACAATGAAATAAGCAATATATCTTAATACAAATACTACTTATCCTAATAAATAAATTAACCAACTTCCCTTTGCAAAATCTTAAGAACTCAAATGGCATAAACAGATTAAGAACTTAAACAGATTAAAAATATCATGCAAAACTTTTTTATAATTAAAATTATACATAATTAAAACATAATATAAAATATTACAATGAAATAAGCAATATCCCTTGATACAAATGTTAATTATCATAATAAAGTAATTAAACAATTTACCGTTGCAAAAAGAAACAACTTTTTAATTTCTTAAACTTTTCAGTCTCATAAAAACAGTAACATAAGAAATACGATGAAAAATTGTTGCCAAACCGAAATTTTTAAAAGAATGAAACTATTCAAAATGATGCAATTTCATCAAAAATCTATCAACAACAATAAGAAAGGAAAATTGTTGCCAAAACTACATTTTAAAATATCTGAGATGTGAGAAGTGTATTCGGAAGCTTCATTTAAAAAATTTTAAAAAAATACAAAATATTATTATTTTTCCAAAATTCTTTTTTTAAAAGGAGTCGAAAGGATTAAAGTTCAACGTGTCCAAAAATCAAAGGAAAATAAACAGCACATTTTTTAAAATAAGTTTTTTTAAAAAAAATTCCGCTGAAAAGGTGTTAAGCTCACCTTCCTAAATAAATTCGTATTTAATCGATTTATTGAAATACGAAATTTATTTTAAGTTCGTAAAATAGCTAAGTGTCTACGCTTCACGACGATGTAAAAATGAAATGTATAGAGTGAAATCTCGCTTTCCTGTAGCTCATTATGTCTCAAAATGACGCGATTTGGTCACAAAACATAAAATAAAAAAAAAATCTAATTCGAATTTCGAACAAATCGCTCTTCGAGGTGCACTGGCTCTTGTGTAGATACACCTATGTACCAAATTTCGTGGCCCTGGGTCTATTAGCTTACTCGCAACACGAACAAAAGACACACACACACACACACACAGACTCTTTGTTTTATTATAGGTAGAGATTATTCTATAAATTCCATTCTTTGAATTACCGATTAGTTTATGATCTAATATTTTGCAAAAAACGCAATTAATATATGCTATAATTTTCACGTACTTGAATGTATGACTGTTCCCTCTTATAGGACACTCATGGTGCATGCATTCATACTCTATTTATTATGATGTTCATTTATATCCAATATTAAATTGGATCTGATAATACTATACACTTTTTTTTCTTTTCAAACAGGAGGTTTGTATTCGCCCCTATGTGCAGAGGTGTCAGTGCTAAAAGATCGTCAAATGTGAATAAAGAAGAGTTGAGGTAAATTTATATCGATACCTATTTTTATACATGTATAATAATGTGAAAAAAATATTTTCGTTTTCTGTGCAACCCTTTTTAATGACTAAAATTGTCTGCTAAAACCATGCATTTTTTGCTGCTTAGATTTCCTAAGTTCTCTTTTTCAATGTTTTGCACTCTGCTGGAAAAGAGAAACGCATAGTTTCTGCAGTTGATAATATAACGTAATTGTAATGTACACTGCGCAAAAAATGTTTGATTTTTTTCATCGCGCAATTTGGATTTCGTCAATAATCGGGCCAGTAGAACGGGAGATGTAGAACTGTCCTTTCCTCCCCCCTTTTTTATGCGCAGTGTACATGTCATAAGTTTAGTTTTCTCAAAACTAAGCAAGTGTCAAATTTCTAAACAGGTTTCTCTCGAAATAGTGTTTGTCCAGATCTATAGTTGAGATACGACGTTAACAGCGTGATACCTTAAATAAAAATTTTAATTAAAAAAAGTATAAAAAGGTTCATTCTTAATCAAGAAATGAAACGCGTTTCAGAATTTCAGGTTACATTATCACTTCTATCCGCATTTCTGTGATATAAATTAGTTATTTCGTTGCTGTGGATGAAAGTCTGCGGTTTTGAAATACTAAACTAGTCATTCTGTATTTTCAACCCGAAAGAGTAAAAATATTGATATTTCAGATAGAAACCAGCACATTGATAATACGTAAGAATGCATTCGTTTCTATTTATTTAATTATTTACCAATTAAAAATGTTTTTATTGTTGTGAAGATACACCATTAATACTAACTGAACTATTAACTATAACTGAATTGAAATTTTTGTCATATAAAACAAGAACTTCTGGAAACGAAGTCAGCAATTACACTTCATAAATTTTACCTATAAATTAAATCTGCAAAATTCATTCTCCACCCCTATTGGAGAACATTTAGCCGACTTAGGCTTGGCCAATACTATGGCCTAAAGTGGCGTCTCCTTTATTATGGAAGATCCTAATAGGTAGCCTCCGTTACCTGATATGAAGAGACGGACTATTATGGCCATGCTTTCTCCGGGATTCGAACCCGGGCCCTTCAATACCGTAGCAGGTTCCCCTACCTACTATATCCTCTGGGAGGCATTCATTTTCTTTTTCGGAAGATAATTTCAAAAATTATCAATGAAAAACAGGAAACAAATGCAGAACACTGAAATATAATTTAGAGGCTTAGTTTAGTTCTATTTGTAAAGGCTTCTTACAACAGAAGAAAGACGCGTAATAGTCTAAAGAAATATAACTGTCGAAATAAGTGTTCCGAAGTGAACACTGTCGTTTTCAGTGTGTGACAGCTTGTCGCTGAATTGAATCAAACGGAATTGCCATCTGTACATCGAGATTCTGCCTGCAGGCTATAATTCTTATTCCGTACTCTTCGGTAATCGCAAAAATGAGAATGAAAGAAATAAAACGCGTAACATTGCCGAAGGATAGGAAAAAAGTTATCGCCCCCTCCCTCGTGTCACATATTTTGTGAATTTTGTAGATTTCATCAGTCGTTGGACAATAATTCAGAAGGATTATAAGTTCTTTTTCGGAAATGCGGGGGTTTTCAAAAACACACTGTAGGTCGTTTGAGAAGCTTTTTGTCAGGCTTTTCGAACAGAAGACATCATAAATTTCAATAATACATCTCAGGCTATATTTGGGGTGCCAACCTCAAAGTAGTAGCCGTTCATATCTCTATTAATTATAGCATTTCGAACACGTTACGAAATATCCAGGTTACTTGTTAAGATTTTGCATCGTAGGTTGCCAAGTTTTTCTATATTACGTAAAGTTGAAATATGTTTTACAAAAACAACTCTTTCATAAATGTTGACATTTGTGTTCAAAACATATATAAAGATTGATACATCGATAAAAAAGTAAACAAAAATCGTATTTTGTTGAGTATGCAACGTTTAGTAGTGAGAATAATACATCAGGTTTCCTTTAAACTTTATTAATTAAATTTTCTACTTACATTTATTTTCCCCGCATGGCTTTTATATACACTGGTGTGCAAAAATTAAGGACGAAAAGGTTTTTTCAATATAACTTTGTACAAAAGCTTTCCAAATCAACACATTTAATACCGTAAGATCCCCAATACGTAAGGACATGAGTAATGTAAGCAACACTTACTAAAAGAGAAATCAGAGGGATAAAAAGAAGCTTTATTGAAAAAGTAGCATGGAGCGCAATGCGACTGAAGGCCGAAACATCCCTGTGATGGGTGTCCAGCAAGAAACATCCGGTCTTTAATAGGGGATATGATCTCCCCTGACTGCTAGGCAGGTTTCACATCATTTGTGCATGCTGGATATGTGGTTGTTAATGAGCTGTTGAGACACTGCTGCTCGTTCCTCTTGTAGCACCAATCGCAGTTTCGGAATCGTTACTGGCGATAAGTTACGTGCTGCCACGGGTCTCCCTAGTAAGTTCCGTACATGCTTGACGGGATTTAGATCCAGAGACCTTGCCGACCAATCCATGTGTTCAATATCTTCACTCTCCAACAGCTCTTCGACAGTAACTGTGCGATGAGGTGGAGCGTTGTCGTCCATGAAGAGGAACTGAGGACCCATAGCCCTTGTGAAAAGACGCATGTAAGGAAGAAGAACCTCGTTACAATAGCAGTCCCAGGTGACGAACCTCCTTGGGAGATATGAAGGTCGGTCCGGCTACCAAGCATTATGTCTGCTCGAACGAGAACTCCGCGACCTCCAAAACAGTCCCTTTTGATGATGTTGAAGGGGTTATTGCGTGTTCCCCGCTCTGTCCAGATGTGTATGTGTCTAGAATCGCAACTCAGACTAAATCTGCTCTCATCTGTAAAGAGTACTCGTCCCCATTCATTGTCTCTCCAATTCCGGTGTTCCCGGCACCACAGAGAACGCCTTCTCCGATGGGCAGGCGTTAGAGGTACACACCGTACAGGGCGTCGTGCAAACAGACCACCACCGTGCAGTCTTCTGGCCACGGTAAAACGCGATATCGGTCGTCCAGTCGCCTGTGTCGTGTGTCTAGCGATTTCTCCCGCTGTCTGCCGCCTGTTTCTTCTGGCCTGTAAGGCAATATACCGGTCATCTGCGGGTGTGGTTCCTCGTGGACGACCACTACTAAACCCCCGGATAGCTGTTCCTGTAGTTTGAAATTGTCTCCAAAGTCGTGAAACGATGCTGTGAGCAATTCCGAACTCTGCAGCCACACTTGTCACACTGCGGCCTTCCTCCAACTTCCCAATGATTCGACATCGTGTAAAAGCATCCAGATGTCGTCTAACAGATTGATTATTCGCCATTTCTCGCTGAGGCAGCAACTCGGTGTGATTTTAACTGCTATACGGCGTGCAATCTCTTTGCCAGAAATACTGATCTTACACCGACAACATGCTTTATACTACTCAGACTTTCCCCCATTACGTCTACCTGCATATCTGCGCATGTGCTACCGTACATCACCTTACTTAATCTCCTGATTGGTCTTTCTGTCCGCTCTGCCTCTTCGTTCAGCTGATATGCTAATTTTTCGACTTCGTCCTTAATTTTTGCACACCAGTGTATAATAAAACACAAATTTTTAGTTAAAACTGAATTTGGAGACATCATTATTAACTAGCTTCTGAAGACAGACTAAGATAATTGTATAGACAGCAACCTTTGTTTGGAAGGATTTACACATTACATTGATTCTCTGACAACAGTGCAAATAACAATAGATGACTTCGGGTATTCTTCAGGTACTGACCCTAACCAAAAATAGCCATTCATACTAAAAGTGACAGCTTATCACACGCTAAGAATAAAAAGACTTTCTCTTTCCTAGAAGACGCTCCATCGTATATTTAATGTCGCAAAATCCAATGTTTTCCTTCCTTCAGAATAATTTTCAGAGTACTTAAATTCAGTTGCATCTCACAGAAACTTAGCAATGGTACTCTACAGCTTTAAGAAAAATAATTCTAGCCGAACCACAACCCTTTTCCAAACGTAATTAGATGCGGCACTTCTTTGTTATGGAAATTTAATAATACGGCTGTCAACTACTAATGTACGATATTTCCTATACAATAAATCCTTTGCCAAATGCAGATGAGATTTAGAAAGAATGTAACATTTGTATAAACCTAAATTTCATTTATTTAAAAGCAAAAAATGAAAGAAATGTAAATTGAAAGGATTTTTGTTGTTGCATAAGTACGTATATAATTATTTTTTTAAACAGATAGTGATTTTTGCCTGGAACAATGCCTGACTCAACTCATTAAACATTTCGTGGTAAGGAGTGCAAAGTTTTTTAATATCTCTCATAAAATGCCCTCTTCTTTTCTCAT
Source organism: Stegodyphus mimosarum (assembly GCA_000611955.2). Taxonomy (NCBI): domain Eukaryota; kingdom Metazoa; phylum Arthropoda; class Arachnida; order Araneae; family Eresidae; genus Stegodyphus; species Stegodyphus mimosarum. The sequence goes on from KK116607.1 coordinate 17,369, forward strand.
TTGTATCAATCTCTATTACAAAATTCGACAGCTTGTATGGATTTATAATTATTTTCACTAACCAATTAAGTTTATGCTTTCCTATAAGCCTTCATTTCCCTATTTGTCAATGCCAGAATATTTAAATTTTGGTAGCGCGCGTGTAGGATTGTAAATTCTAGCTTTAGGATAAAAGGTTTAAATACTGAGTTCTAGAAAAAAGTGAAAAGAAAGTATGGGCAAGCACTGTACCTTTCTAGCCCGAGCTTCTGATTTGCATTTATTGCTGTTTAAGTGGCGTAATAGCTGTTACTTTGCTGCCACGAGACTTCGACGCGGTTTTGGGTAACAGGATTGTCTGAGCCCGATAAAAAAACTCTAGTGTTTGTTAATATCTTTGAATTTTTAGTTTAGTTCTTGTTAGTTGAGTTACCGCCCAAACGAGGCGTAGTTTCTTAGCGTCTAGATGACGCATTGGGAATTTTAAAGGGTTTTAATAAAAGGTTCTTTAACCCTTCTCCTGCCTGGTTTCTGCAATTACTTCAGCTGTCCCTCCAAACGCTTTACAAGGAGATATCACAAGCTTTTGTGCCTTTTTCATCAATTCTTTTAACTTCTTGTACATAAATGCCAGCAAGCATTCTTTTTGAAGAATTCACTTGTTTCCATGAGAGTATTTCTATGACGTGTTTTAAGGTGAATTGCTTCCAAAATGCCATTAGTATGTCTCTCTTTCCTTCGTCTAGTGCTTTATTTACAGAGATGTAAACATGCCTGACATAATAGGTTATAAAGTTTTCCGTGGAAGGAATAAAACCTCTAGATTTGGATACAGTGTTGTGAGGGCTTTAACACTGTGTCTTGGAACATTATTGAGAGCTAGTAGAACTTTAATGCTCACATTTTGCTGTTCTAAGTAATGTTTGAGTTCTTAAATGAATAAACATTCAAACTATTCATTAAAGAGGGCCTTTCTGTTCTACTTCCACACAACCGGAAACTGCTCAAAAACTTTTCACTGCAATGCACGAGCGTTTTAGATAGATAAATGAACAGAAGTTTGCACTTGAACTCGACTGATGCATTTCTACAGAAGAAAAGAAAAAAAGAGCAAGGTGAGTCTATCCTTGAATGCATTTGGCAACCAGTTGCGATGTAGGTTCGTTGTATGTTCGATGTAGGTTGTATTCGCTTATAAAATAGGCTCATCCGCATTGAAAACTTGCTGCGGAACTTAATCAGAGCCAGCTTCTCTCTAAAATTTTACCTTATGCAAATTAAAACGACGTTTTACGTTTCCAACCTAAACCGTTCTTGCTTAAAATTCAGTTTTCTCCGAAGATGGCCATTTTTTTTTTCAAAGGAAAAACAAACCTAAAGTTTTGTTTCGAATAGCAGCACCATCCACAACTGAAGCATTTGTTATGACCGGATTCTTAGCACAAGTTGTAAATATTTTTCTATCTTTTTCATTTGAAGAATTCTTTTTGAAACTCGAGCAACTTTTCCCGAACTATCACCTGAAGCTTTGACAGCAAATCGAATCTTTGCTTCATTCTTCTATAGTCCTCTTATGCTTGATTCGTTCATAGCTAGTTCCTCTGTCAGCAATGAAACACGTGTAGAATTTTATAATTTATCTATACTTCAGTTCACTGTGATAATGTCAACAGTTTGTCATTTTTTTGTGCTACTTCATTATCTTCATTCTTTCTCTTAGGTTTCATATTGAAATTTTCCATTAAGAGACATATAAAGGCAAAAGAAGAGGAGCATAAACGATAATAAATACGTATTTACAGCTCTGATAACCTAAGTGAAATGATAGCAACTCGGCCTGAGTCACTCAGCTAGCAAGGAGCACTAAGCAGATTTGCCATATGCGCGCGTGGGTGGTGTATTGTAAATAGCAAAGGCAGTAGACAAATAAGGTTATGCTGTTTTTAACGAACGAATTATAAGACGTCACAAAAATAAATGAAACGAAGCCACATAAAGAAAAGTGTCTTTTGTGCAGACTTACGAGTTAGGAGGGTCACACGTTGAAAGATTTCTCGCATGGAAAGTAAATCTTGTTCTACGCCTAAAGTTTGTCATTATCGCAACGCAACCGACGCTCTGCGGCGTACCTGTGCAACTGAGCTTTTCGCGTTGGAGAAATTAATTGGAGAGAACTTTAAAAAAAGTCGAGTTCCGGAAGTCCGCGTTTAGCAGGGGTTTATGGTATAATTGTTTATGCATCGTAACTGACCTGCGAGCTAGATTTTAAGGGTATACTAAGTCAAAATTTTGTATTTGTTTCATTTCTTTCTCTTCGATTGTTTCACTTCTCTTAGTTCATTTAAATGCTTTTAATTTCTTCCCTCCAGGGACTTAGGTGATTTGGACGATACATGGATGGATTGGCCAAGATCATCACCAGAAGAATTCTCTGATTCTTCACTTGGTAATCGAAGAGGATCTGTAAGTATCACAATATCTTTCGATTAAAAGGTTTTTCCTCATTTACAGATATAATTTTATCTCATATACAAAATTCTAATTCTAATTTATGATAGTCCTTGGGTCTTCTCTTTAATTTGGTTATTTCCTCTTTCTGATCTAAATGTAGCTAATCGCATTTTCAAATTTATTTTTTATTTAAGCTCAATACGATTCGAAAGCAAACCGATGGGTAACACGTTAGAAACAGGGGTTAGAAGAGCCAAAATGTTTTTATTGATGTTAAACTAAAAATGGAGAATTTATAATCTTTCGCAGCTGTGATAGAGAGTATCGCTTTATTATGATTGATTAAATAAACGTTTCGAATTGAATACTTCTAAATACTATTTCGAAGAATGTTACCGGTCATTAAAAGAAAAACTTTTATTTATGCTCTTGTGCAAGTGCATGCATAATTTGCATTATAAAAAATCATTTGACAGCGATTAGGTTTTTAAAAATGTACCTCAGAAAGATTAATTAATACTTTTGGAACAGAATGGAAGGTAATTAAATTAGAAAAGAGACTTAAAAAACTTTTATAAATATTAGTTAGATTTTTATCTTATATAATTCTTTTTCTACATATACATATACTGTGACTCTAAAGACGTCATGTCGCTTGCTTACTGACTGAACATTTCGTGCATCCAAAGTTTCTGTTTATACAACTGTGGCCAAAAACTGAAAAGAAAACTCTGTATGTGATTCGTTCTTCTAAGTTAACAGAAGACATACGATGACTGCTGTAATAGAATTACTCAAGCAAGAAAATGGAGTGTATTAGTTCTTAGATTACATATTCACATCAATGGCACCTGATATTTAAATATACTTTTCGTAAAACAAGGGCTAGAGTATAAAACAAAAATCGCCCTGGTCGTCTGGGGGAGGTGAATTGCTAGAAATTCTGTTTTAAAAGGTTACAGCCGAACACATCGTGGCAGAAATATCGCGGAGAAAACAACACAAGGCGAAACGTCGTAGTACAAAGCATCGTGGGAAAAAAGAAAACAAATGGAAAACATCGCAGTTCTAAAACACCTTGGTACAAAATAACGTGGGCGAAAATAAAGCGGTTCAAAATCTTTGCAGTTAAAAAACATCGTCGTCGAAAATATCTTAGTAAAAAATAAATCATCGCATGACGGTATAAATCAGCGCATGACGATAACATCGCACACATACATTTTTCAGTTTTAAAGATTGTAAATGCATTTTTGCCTAATAATTTTAGAGCTCAATAAGGAAAGAGGGCGAAAATATTAACGACAGTTTAAAAATAAACGGAAACAAAACAAGATATAATGTTCACTAAACCCGTACCAGATTAACAAAAGTGAACGAAAATAATCTGATAATTAACTAAGCAATTTATATAAACTTATGCAATTATTTATCTTTCGTTTTCTAAACATTTTTAGACTGTTTTCATGAAAACTTATCAGTAAAACTTTATAAAAAAGATTAATATATCAATAACCTTTGTTAATTAAGAGATTCAAAATTCTATTAAGTGATATAAGTTATATTAGTTTTCTACTCTTTTTCAATGCTTAAGTTTCCTTCTTACTTTTTCAGCAATTTAATTGTAAATTGTGTATTTTTAAATGGTTAAAATTTAAATAAATGGTTAAATTATGTTGTTTTTATCTTCCGGCTGAGGTTTTTATGCCATGTTATAGTTGTAGAATTATCAACAATTTAAAAAGTTTATTTAAGCGCGACTGAGCCTCATTTTTTTGTCATCGCTGCCATATTTCGTTTACATTTGTACTTGGCAGAATAGTGGATTTGTTATTACAGAAATTTATTAGTTGATTCAAAGGTATGAAATATTGAAATAAAAATAACCCTCTTTCCTTCTTGTGTTTCCAGATCATTATACGAAAATCCTGTTACAACTTTTAAAACCTGAAAAACGCATATGTGCGATCTTATCCACATGCGGTGATTTGTAGATACTTTATTTTTTACCACATTTTCGACGACGATGTTTTTAAACTGCGAAGTTTTTGAATCGCTTTATTTTCCGGCCACGATGTATTGTACCACGATGGTTTCTCTTTACTTTCTTTTCTCCCACGATGTTTTGTACTACAACGTTTTCGCCTAGCGCTGTTTTCTCCGCGACGTCTTCGTCCGCGATGCTTTAGGCGGACACCGCTTTAAAATACTATTACACTTTTTGCGTTTCAAAAACATTATTTATTGCGAATTTGTTCCATAAGCTGTAACTATTTCTGCAATATTATTTGAATTCTACGGAGCGTTTGTAATGAATAAATGTTAGAATTTGAACAGAATACTCAGAGCTCAGAAGCTGGTAAATGTTGCAAGGAAATGTATCAACTCGCATAGCAACTGCGCAAATATACCTTTGTGATGAACACGTTTTTACTGTCCGGCATCCACCTCATTCACCAGACTTATCACCATGCGATTATTTATTATTTTTTCAAAATTTAAATGGCGACTAAATTCTACAATCATACTTAAAGGATGCAAATTCCAAGAAATGTCAAGGTTGTAGTCTATAGATGTAGTATTTAAAGAATATGAGAAGGTTTTAATTAAAAATTTCCTTGCTGGCAGAATATGACATTTGGGCTTTTCATGTATTTATTTTCAGACATAATGCATACGTATCATTTGAATTATACCATATCAGTAGAATCTGAAATTCCGGTGTCCGCCGAAATCATCGCCTCAAATACATCGCGGACGAAAACGTCGCGGAAAAAACAGCGCAAGGCAAAAAAAATCGTCGTACAAAAAATCGTGGGAGAAAAGAAAGCAAGGAAAATCCCTTGCAGTTCTAAAACATCTCAGTACAAAATATCATCATCAAAAATAAAGCTTTTCAAAAACTTTGCAGTTTAAAAACATCGTCCTCGAAAATATCGTGGCAAAATATAAAGCACCTATAAATCATCGCATGACGATTACATCGCAGACATGCGTTTTTCAGGATTTAAAAGTTGTAAACACATATTCGCATAACGATTTGTGAGATGAAGACGGAAGTAAAAATTTTTTTACTTTTATACTTCCATTTCTGATTTAACTAATATATTTTTGCCGAAAAAATAAGAAGGAAATTAAGCATTGAAATACTGAAAATGAGTAAAAGAATTATTCTAGGTATAGCATTTTAAACTTTTATAGTCTCTACATATAATAAAACAAAGAGTGTGTGTGTGTGTGTGTGTGTGTGTGTGTGCGTGTGTGCGTGCGTGCGTGCGTGCGTGCGTGTGTGTGTGTGTGTGTGTGTCTTTCGTTCGTGTTGCGAGTAAGCTAATAGACCCAGGGCCACGAAATTTGGTACATAGGTGTATCTACACAAGAGCCAGTGCACCTCGAAGCGAGTTTTTCGAAATTCGAAGTAGAATTTTTTTTTATTTTATGTTTTGTGACCAAATCGCGTCATTTTGAGACATAATGGGCTACAGGAAAGCGAGATTTCACTCTATACATTTCATTTTTACATCGTCGTGAAGCGTAGACACTTAGCTATTTTACGAACTTAAAATCAATTTCGTATTTCAATAAATCGATTAAATACGAATTTATTTAGGAAGGTGAGCTTAACACCTTTTCAGCGGAATTTTTTTTAAAAAAACTTATTTTAAAAAATGTGCTGTTTATTTTCCTTTGATTTTTGGACACGTTGAACTTTAATCCTTTCGACTCCTTTTAAAAAAAGAATTTTGGAAAAATAATAATATTTTGTATTTTTTTAAAATTTTTTAAATGAAGCTTCCGAATACACTTCTCACATCTCAGATATTTTAAAATGTAGTTTTGGCAACAATTTTCCTTTCTTATTGTTGTTGATAGATTTTTGATGAAATTGCATCATTTTGAATAGTTTCATTCTTTTAAAAATTTCGGTTTGGCAACAATTTTTCATCGTATTTCTTATGTTACTGTTTTTAAGAGACTGAAAAGTTTAAGAAATTAAAAAGTTGTTTCTTTTTGCAACGGTAAATTGTTTAATTACTTTATTAGGATAATTAACATTTGTATCAAGGGATATTGCTTATTTCATTGTAATATTATGTTTTAATTATATATAATTTTAATTATAAAAAAGTTTTGCATGATATTTTTTAATCTGTTTAAGTTCTTAATCTGTTTATACCATTTGAGTTCTTAAGATTTTGCAAAGGGAAGTTGGTTAATTTATTTATTAGGATAAGTAATATTTGTATTAAGGGATACTGCATATTTCATTGTCATTTTTTATATATATAATACATTTTTATTGATTTCTTTTTTGATAAAGTTGTTCTGCAGAGTAAAATTCTGCGCGAAATGTTTTGTTTTTTGAGTTTCTTTCATGTTATTTTTTGCTTATTTCACTGTTTGTAAGATATTGAAAAGTTTTGCATGATTTTTTTGCATGAGCCAGTGCACCTCGAAGCGAGTTTTTCGAAATTCGAATTATATTTTTTTTTTTTTAATTTTATGTTTTCTGACGAAATCGCGTCATTTTAAGACATAATGGGCTATAGCAAAGCGAGATTTCACTCTATTGAACAGTTTAAGAAATTGAAAGATTGTTTCTTTTTGCAAAGGTAAATTGTTTATTTAATTTATAGATCTATATTTAAAAGGACGAGTCTTTCTGTGTGTGTAGGTGTCTTTCGTTCGTACTGCGCGTAAGCTAATAGACCCAGGCCTATGAAATCTGGTACACAGGATGCATCTAGACAAGAGCCAGTGCACATCGATTTTTCAAAATTCCAATGTTTTTTTTTTTATGAAATAGTATCAAATCGATGATTTTCTCTCATTATATGAACAACAATGGCACGCAGCCATTGTTGCTGATATCAGCACTATTGCCACCCGGAAAAATGAGGGCGATAATTCTGTGCAGTTTTTAAATTTAATGTTTCTCTTGGATACTGGACGTTTGTCTAGAGAAGGCAGCAGGAAGTTGGTTAATTTATTTATTAGGATAATTAATATTTGTATTAAGGGATATTGCTTATTTCATTGTATGCTTTTTATATGTAATGCATTTTTAACTGAATTTTTTTTCCGTTGTTGTTTGTTTCTTTTTCGATAAATTTGTTCTGCAGAGTAAAATTCTGTGCAGTTTTCAAATTTAATGTTTGGTGTTCTCTTTAGGCATTTTTCCGGTACACTTAAAAGCCAGACGAAGGCTGGCCGCGCAGCGGGTAGTTAGGAAATAAAGGTCATTAACTAAGCATTCTTTTTATAAAGTCTTACTGTAATTTTTATGAAAAACATAGTTTAAAAAAGGAAGATGAATAATTGCATGTGGTTATCTCTATTAAAATTGTTTAATTAATTATCAGATAATAAAATTATGTTAACTGCTGTAAGTAACATTGATTTTCTACTCATTTTCAGTTTCTGAGTGCTTAAGTTTACTTCTGAATTTTTCGGTATAAATTTATTAATTAATTAAAAATTATAGAAGTGAAAATATTATTTATTCCCTTTTGCGCTCATAAATCACTATGCGAATATGCATTTGTAACTTTGAAAGCTTGAAAACACATGTCTACGATGACATCGTCATGCAATGATTTGTAGGTACTTTAATTTTTACCATGGCATTTTCGACGACGAAGTTTTTAAACTGCGAAGTTTTTGAAGCGCTTTATTTTCGACGACGATGTTATGTGCCACGATGTTTTAGAACTGTGTTGTTTTCTCCCACGATGTTTTGTAGGACGACGTTTTCGCTTTGCGTTGTTTTCTCCGTGACGTTTTTGTCCGGGATTTTCGCCTGTAACCGAAAGTCCACCTTGGTCCAATGTACTACGAAAATCTAGTTCATAAAAATACTTTTACTACAATAATACTTATTATTACAGGAATAAAGAAGAAAAATAAACTCTGCTAGTCATCGCCTTTACGTAACTTTTCAAACGTTATATAATATATTTTCCTCCAGTATACATTTCAATGCATTTTTTCTGTTGTACAGTTTTGATGCAGGGTTCTAGGTATTGTAATAGATTCCTCCTCTGCTCCCAAAGAGATAGTTTCACTGTTGCAGGGATAAAAAACGAAATTATGTTATACGGTATTTTCTCCCTCCTTTCCGCATGCCTTCGTAGTGTAAGTGGAAGCATACTCGACACGTATCCAGGAAGTCACATTTTTCACATCGCCAGCATCAAAACCCTAACGACTCTATAGAGTATTGATTTCAATTTAACTATTACTGTCGTCTGCAGTGCCAAATTCGTAATGGCGTTTATTACAGCAGCTCCTTTTTAATAATCATTTCCATATATTAGTTCGAATTATACGAGTATATAAGTAGTTCCATATATGTATTAGTTTATAGAATGTAAAACTTTATGCAATTAAAAGCTCGAAATGTCCCGGCATATTATTAATCAGTTCTTAAGCGAACTCATTCAGAGCAACACTAGAAATATGCGTATGTTATTCACCACTATTACAATCCTTTCTGCTACACATAGCCTTTAAATATTTACAATTTAAGATGCAATTAATTATAAAAAAACTATATCTGAGCACGATAAACAAACAAAAAACTAGCTTGTTATTTAAAAAATTTTTATTATTACTCGCAATTCGTTTGAGGCTTTTTAAAAATTCGAACTAAATTTCAAGTATTTAAATTATTCCTGCTTTAAATTATGCAGTTGTTGGTAAATCAACATAAATATTTGGTACTCTTGTTATCAGGATCGGATTTAGAAATGTATGCATGTATGTATGTGTTCAAGTATGTACACACATACACATATATATATACATATAGATACATACACATGTACATACATACATACATTTCTGTATCTGTTGCCAACAACAGAAGTCAGCCAAAAATTTTATTGACGATATTATAAGCTGCTTATATTTTTCGGAGAATTCTATGAAATGAATGCTATTTTCCAGCTATTCTTATCCGTGAAAAAATATTAGTTTTAATAGTTATGAGTAAACTTCAATTTCCTTCTTTTCCCTAAGCAAGTACGGAAAACTTTAATTCTTTTCCTCCTTGGAATGGTTAATCTTATATGAAGTTTCTATAATTTAAACACGTTAGTGCTTTTATGTTATACATAGCATTATAATATAATTTTCTTTACATTATACTTAGAAAAAATAAATACCTTCTCATATAATTTTTTGAAGTACTTGAATTAAAACTAACACTTTTATAAGCAGATTATTCTGATAATCAGTTTATAAAATTGGCATATGTGGTTTTTAAAGTTCCTTTCATAATTTTGCTATTACGTTTGAAAAATGTAATACATTTAATTTTGAAATACTGAGTCCATATACAAATTCTGTTTTCTATAAAACTTTTACAAAATTGTAAACCAAAAGTTTATGAAATTCGCCTTATATTTATTTCAAAAGTAAAATTATTTCTCAAGGAATATTGTTGAAAAATACTAATCTAATACTTACTCTTCGAAGGCTGAGGATTTTCTTCAAATTGTTAAATATTAATATAAATGATTTGAACATGAAACATGTGAAAAAATAACTCAGAATTACCTCCCTGAAATAAAAGATTTTAATGATTACACTGTGATGATTTCATGTTTATAAAATGGCACTTATCTAACTTTCTTTTAACGTGCTTCATATGCAGCTTTAAGTAGCTTTGTGAAAAGTGAAATTCTAATCTCTTTTCTTCACAGAAACAAAAGAAAATTTCAAGAGGGTTTCAAGACACCTTTCAAACGAGTAGCGTAAAATCCGTTCGTGATTTTGTTATTCGATTTTAGGGGAAAAATTTTCAAACATCTATGTAGACAAGAAGAAAAGAGATTTAGATGTAATCCAAAAGCATTTGCTATTTATTAACTTAATAATTCTGTTTATTTTTAGTTTACATTCAATTCAATTCTTGCTGTCGTTTTATAATGTTTATTTGCAAGCATAAATGATAACGATTTCATTTTACGCGTAATCAGTTATTTGTTTTTCAGAATCGAATTTTACGAGAACTTCTGGAAAAGTTCCATGATTACGCCAGCTTAAGAGATGAAGACAACTGAGAGAAATTCTGTAAAATTCTTTTCATTTACTCTCATTCCCAACTCTTCTGTTGCAACACTTTTTGTGCAGTTACAGAAATTGGCATTACGCATTTCCAGACTTCTAGAACTCATTTATTTGACAATCTCCCTGCATCTTTTGAATTTCGAACATGCGACATAGATGTTGGATTACACTTTTCTAAAGTAAAAATCAAAAAGAAACTGAGTAGGAAGAAGCCATTTTTGTGTATTTACTATTTTCTGATTTGTGAAATGAATAAATTGCACGAATAAATTACTTTTTGAATGAATTACTTTGTTCTGACAATTATTTCCACACATATCACTGGAAACCGAAGGCGGTTAATCAAAATTTGAATTCGAACTATAAAATTAATCAGAATAATAAATATTATTGTTCTAAGTTATTGAGCAAAACTACGTAATTGTATCCTTTCCACGATATATATATATATGTATGTATGTGTGTACATACTTGAACACATACATACATGTCAGTAGGAAATGTATTAAATGAATAATAGTTCACAGGAACATTATTTTATTGTTGATCAAGGTTTTTAATAATAACAATGCATGCGTACACCGATACAAAAGGCAATATGATTATTAAATAAACACCAGGCCATTGGCAATCAGGTCATTAGACGGAGAGCTGTCCAATATCTTTTAGCAATATAATCCAAATCATTTGGTGCAGAACACACGCCCTAGTGAACAAGACTCATGTCTTGTCCAGAGTCACACAGGAGACATTCAGGGGAATTAGTCAGTTTAAAACGAAACAAATAACCACTAGGACAATCATGTCTGGTCAAAAGGTTGGCCACAGTGGCAGCACAGCATGAGAGTCCGGGACACTTTGATTACTACAAAGCACACTTCAACAGCGTGTGAAGTCACACGACAAAACGATTGATTCTCTTTATTCTAATTTACCAGTGTGAAGCGAAAGGTGTCTATCAAACGTTTTGAGAATATGAGTTCCCTTTTTTGCCAAAAGGTCCGCCATCTCGTTTCCATACAGACCACAATGTGATGGTACCACCTGGAAGGCAACTTGTCCTTGAATTCCTTTCAGGAGTTCTCTGCAACTCTGTATACAGGAACTCCTATTCTTCCGGTTGCTTCTCAAAGCCTGGAGAACAGAGATAGAATCTTAAAAAATTACAGCCTTCTCAAGAGGGGAAAGACGAACAGCAAGTTGTCATCCCAGCAGTCGCATTTCTTCAGCAAGGTAGTTTTCCAATGTCTAAGACTGGCTGCAGAAGGTAAATGAGGAAAGCACGTCCCAAAGGCATCCCAAAAATTTTCATTGAAAGTACAGTCCGGGGAATATGGCAAACCATATTAGAAAGAGTTAGGCCCAAAGTTATGTCATCAGGCTTCCTGGCCATGAAGCCAACAAGGCAGCTCTCGGAAATATTGGTACCTTTCAAAAATCATCTTATGGACGTGATCTCTCACAAACTATCTCAAGCTTATTGGAACTTAATTAAAAAATAGTTCTCTTTGTCTCCTTTATATGCAATTAAATTTTTTAATAAATTTGAAAATTTTTAAGAAGGATATCAGTGCGAAATATAAGAGTTAACGACTCATTTTTAGGTTTTGAGTTTGAATTAACTTACCTGAATTGCTAATGATGATACAATTGAGGAACTGAAACTGTGTTAAATCAATTATACGTTTGAGGAGTTTAAATCTCAGCTGTTAATAACACGCACACATTTCAGTATCAGGTTAGGATTATTTGAATCTTATCAAGGCACGTGAAGGATATCTGCCAGATGAAAAAGATGTTTTCATGTGGGACTTTCTAAGATAAATTGGTTCTTATTTTTGTGAAACATACAAGAAAAAAATCTCATGTATACACCACATGACTTCCTTGTACGGAATTTTAAATTATACTCATTTTTCCTGCCTTTCATTTAAACTTATTTCCTCAAATTTCATTAGAGATATATTTCTCATTCAATTAATTCAATTCTCACTTCGCGACAAGGCAAAAATACATAAAATCTCCAAATATCTCTATTAAAAACTGCAACATATAGAAAAACACCAAATACGGTTAAAACAATTTAAAAAAATTTTTAAGATTAAAATTTAGTTTCTACGCAAAAACAAGCAATTCCGCCAGCGGGCAAAGAGGCAGATTTTTCAGTGCACAAAAATGAAAGTTTACTTTAGGTCTCATTCGGCAAAAAGTCACTGAAGGCGTAGAAACCGACTTAATTTGTTGTGGACGCTGTGCTGAGTCAATATATGGGATAACTTAAATGATAATTTTAAAATTTATTAAGCACAATTTAATTCGTAATAATAAAAGAAGAAGTTATTTTGTTATTGCGAAGCTTAGTTTCTCTAGATTGGCAACAAATCCAATATTCTGCCAAGTTTCAAGTGTAAACAAATATGGCAGCGATGACAAAAAATTAGGCTTAATCGCACTTAAACAATTTTTTAAATTACTGATAACTCTACAACTATAACATGCAGGTTAACTAAAAGCATAAAAACTTCAGTCGGAAGATAAAAAAAACATAATTCAAATATTTTTAAACCAAAAAAATGCACAATTTACAACCATATAAGAATAAAGAAACTGAGCTCACTCAACCGAGTAACAGAGTGGATATATATACACGTATATTTATACTTTTTTTAGTGCGGCCGATTGCAAGCAAAATAAGAGGTACACATCTACATGTTATAGCAGTGATATATACAAAATTTCAAAGTTCTGAGTTTTGATTTTGTTTCAATGTTTTTGAATTATGCCAGATACATACATACGTACGTACGTACGCACAAACGTCACGAAAAAAATCTCTTCAGAATCCATTTTAAATCAGTTTATAATTTTTTGGGGGAAAAGAGGCCTTTATCCTGTCCTTACGTACGGATGTTATGCAAAAACATCGTTAAATTGCATTCGATAGAGGTCAAGATGAATTTATTCGTTAAAATATGATGCGCGAAATTTTTCGCGATTACAATACTTCCTTTTTATTTCGTACAAGGAAGTAAAAAACTGATCTGTCGCTAGCGCGTTTGAACCAAGTTGAACTACAAGTTTTCAACGATTTTATTTCTTGCCTTCTGCTTGGTGTACACATTTTAGAAGTTGATTCTAAAACTGAATTGTCAGATTACAAATTTCTTTTCCTTAAATTTATTCAGATACTGTTTTGCTTCCCCACATGACATTAGCATGCACAAGGAAATGCTCTTTATATTTTAATAAATTTCTTAAAAATTTGAGTTACATAAAGTTTTTCGGACTTCCGAGCCAGAAATCTTTTTTTATTTTCTAATGGTAATTTATTTTAATACCTAATGAATTAATGCTAAATTAATTACTGAAATTATGAATTCGAACTTTGTATGTTTCTACTGCTTAAGATTGGCTGAGTTAAATTTGTGAGAGAGGAAGACATCTTGCTTTATTTTTGGATTATCAAACAGTATCCCTAAAAGCGATTTTTATAATACATTGCCCTTTTGCTCCTTTCTTCAAATCCTCATATCCTTGCTGTAGTAAAATTTTTCCGACAACAAATTCTAGATTGAAATTTATATAATGAAACTTTTTCTTATAGAGGAGAATAAAGAACTGAATCTTTATAACATATCTTCATTTATGGTCAGATAGGCGGAGTTCTTATAATTATCCCAAAACATAACAATGGCATTTAGGGCAATTCAGCTTACTTTTATAAATACATTCATGACTTCCAGTACACTCATTCAATGACAATAACGCATTCATTCAAGAAACTTTTCACAGAACTATTTCAAATAATGTCTCTTTCCATGAATGCCTTCATTCATTACTTCACGAAAATCACTCAAGAAACCTTTCACAGAACTATTTAAAATAATGACGCTTTCCATTAATGCATTCATTACTTCATGAAAATCACTCAAGAAACTTTTCACAGAACTATTTAAAATAATGTCTGTTTCCATTAATGCCTTCATTCACTACTTCACGAAAATCACTCAAGAAACCTTTCACAGAACTATTTAAAATAATGTCTCTTTCCATTAATGCCTTCATTACTTCATGAAATTCACTCAAGAAACTTTTCATAGAACTATTTTAAATAATGTCTCTTTCCATTAATGCCTTCCTTAACTACTTCATGAAAATCACTCAAGAAACTTTTCACAGAACTATTTAAAATAATGTCTCTTTCCATTAATGCCTCCATTCACTACTTCATGAAAATCACCCAAGAAACTTTTCACAGAACTATTTAAAATAATGTCTCTTTCCATTATGCCTTCATTCACTACTTCACGAAAATCACTCAAGAAACCTTTCACAGAACTATTTAAAATAATGTCTGTTTCCTTTAATGCCTTCATTCACTACTTCACGAAAATCACTCAAGAAACCTTTCACAGAACTATTTAAAATAATGACGCTTTCCATTAATGCCTTCATTACTTCATGAAAATCACTCAAGAAACCTTTCACAGAACTATTTAAAATAATGTCTCTTTCCATTAATGCCTTCATTCACTACTTCATGAAAATCACTCAAGAAACTTTTCACAGAACTATTTAAAATAATGATGCTTTCCATTAATGCCTTCATTACTTCATGAAAATCACTCAAGAAACTTTTCATAGAACTATTTAAAATAATGTCTCTTTCCATTAATGCCTTCCTTAACTACCTCATGAAAATCACTCAAGAAACTTTTCACAGAACTATTTAAAATAATGTCTCTTTCCATTAATGCCTTCATTCACTACTTCATGAAAATCACTCAAGAAACTTTTCACAGAACTTTTTAAAATAATGACTTTCCATTAATGCCTTCATTACTTCATGAAAATCACTCAAGAAACTTTTCATAGAACTATTTAAAATAATGTCTCTTTCCATTAATGCCTTCCTTAACTACTTCATGAAAATCACTCAAGAAACTTTTCACAGAACTATTTCAAATAATGTCTCTTTTCATTAATGCCTTTGTTCACTACTTCATGAAAATCACTCAAGAAACTTTTGACAGAAGTATTTAAAATAATGACGCTTTCCATTAATGACTTCATTACTTCATGAAAATCAGTCAAGAAACATTTCATAGAACTATTTAAAATAATGTCTCTTTCCATTAATGCCTTATTTAACTACTTCATGAAAATCACTCAAGAAACTTTTCACAGAACTATTTAAAATAATGACTCTTTCCATTAATGCCTTCATTACTTCATGAAAATCACTCAAGAAACAATTCATAGAACTATTTAAAATAAGGTCTCTTTCCATTAAGGCCTTCCTTAACTACTTCATGAAAATCACTCAAGAAACTTTTCACAGAACTATTTAAAATAATGTGTCTTTCCATTAATGCCTTCATTCACTACTTCATGAAAATCACTCAAGAAACTTTTCACAGAACTATTTAAAATAATGTCTAAAATAATGTCTTCCATTAATGCATTCATTCACTACTTCATGAAAATCACTCAAGAAACTTTTCACAGAACTATTTAAAATAATGTGTCTTTCCATTAATGCCTTCATTCACTACTTCATGAAAATCACTCAAGAAACTTTTCACAGAGCTATTTAAAATAATGTCTCTTTTCATCAATGCCTTCATTCACTACTTCATGAAAACCAGCGTCTTTTTGAAACTCCTTCGCTGAATATGCAAAAAATGACATTGCAATGGTGATGCCACGCGTGTGTTACATAACACATAAAGAGATGTAAATATAAACTCTATTTTTTGTTGTTGTTGTTGTTATCAAAGTCTTGATATAAAACGATTTTGCTGTCGTGCTGAGAAAATTCTAGATTCACATTTATGTTCATGTTTCCACATTTTACGCACTTCAGAGAGAAAATATAAGAACTTCGTATAACCGCAATGCTAAACAAGACAGCATTGTGCCCAGAATTTAAATTTTCCACAATTTATCTAGGTGCGGGTAGAATTGGGCGAAATACAAGAATTTCACTATTAGTCGTACAGACATAGTCTCACTTCACTACCTCTCCAATCCCCCCCCCGAATTTCGAAGGAGGTCTTCTTGAAGCAAACAGGTTGGCGGCATGGATGCTTTCATGTTTTACCTATGCATAGTGTGGATACCAGCCAGCTTTCCTTAGAAAGTCCATGATGGCATCCTTCCCGTTAAAGAGATATCTCTCTCCTGCTTTCCCATAATCAAATAAATTAAACAAAAATCTCATCCAATCATGAAGTTTGTATTTTAGATGAATGAGGATTGAATGCACGTTTTTAAAATTTGTTTGGATATATATATATAGAGAGAGAGAATGAGGAACAGGTACAGAGATATACACTGGTGTGCAAAAATTAAGGACGAGACGGTTTTTTCAATATAACTTTGTACAAAAGCTTTCCAAATCAACACATTTAATACCGTAAGATCCCCAATACGTAAGGACATGAGTAATGTAAGCAACACTTACTAAAAGAGAAATCAGAGGGATAAAAAGAAGCTTTATTGAAAAAGTAGCATGGAGCGCAATGCGACTGAAGGCCGAAACATCCCTGTGATGGGTGTCCAGCAAGAAACATCCGGTCTTTAATAGGGGATATGATCTCCCCTGACTGCTAGGCAGGTTTCACATCATTTGTGCATGCTGGATATGTGGTTGTTAATGAGCTGTTGAGACACTGCTGCTCGTTCCTCTTGTAGCACCAATCGCAGTTTCGGAATCGTTACTGGCGATAAGTTACGTGCTGCCACGGGTCTCCCTAGTAAGTTCCGTACATGCTTGACGGGATTTAGATCCAGAGACCTTGCCGACCAATCCATGTGTTCAATATCTTCACTCTCCAACAGCTCTTCGACAGTAACTGTGCGATGAGGTGGAGCGTTGTCGTCCATGAAGAGGAACTGAGGACCCATAGCCCTTGTGAAAAGACGCATGTAAGGAAGAAGAACCTCGTTACAATAGCAGTCCCAGGTGACGAACCTCCTTGGGAGATATGAAGGTCGGTCCGGCTACCAAGCATTATGTCTGCTCGAACGAGAACTCCGCGACCTCCAAAACAGTCCCTTTTGATGATGTTGAAGGGGTTATTGCGTGTTCCCCGCTCTGTCCAGATGTGTATGTGTCTAGAATCGCAACTCAGACTAAATCTGCTCTCATCTGTAAAGAGTACTCGTCCCCATTCATTGTCTCTCCAATTCCGGTGTTCCCGGCACCACAGAGAACGCCTTCTCCGATGGGCAGGCGTTAGAGGTACACACCGTACAGGGCGTCGTGCAAACAGACCACCACCGTGCAGTCTTCTGGCCACGGTAAAACGCGATATCGGTCGTCCAGTCGCCTGTGTCGTGTGTCTAGCGATTTCTCCCGCTGTCTGCCGCCTGTTTCTTCTGGCCTGTAAGGCATATACCGGTCATCTGCGGGTGTGGTTCCACGTGGACGACTACTACTAAACCCCCGGATAGCTGTTCCTGTAGTTTGAAATTGTCTCCAAAGTCGTGAAACTATGCTGTGAGCACTTCCGAACTCTGCAGCCACACTTGTCACACTGCTGCCTTCCTCCAACTTCCCAATAATTCGACATCGGGTAAAAGCATCCAGATGTCGTCTAACAGATTGATTATTCGCCATTTCTCGCTGAGGCAGCAACTCGGTGTGATTTTAACTGCTATACGGCGTGCAATCTCTTTGCCAGAAATACTGATCTTACACTGACAACATGCTTTATACTACTCAGACACTCCCCCATTACGTCTACCTGCATATCTGCGCATGTGCTACCGTACATCACCTTACTTAATCTCCTGATTGGTCTTTCTGTCCGCTCTGCCTCTTCGTTCAGCTGATATGCTAATTTTTCGACTTCGTCCTTAATTTTTGCACACCAGTGTACTTATTCTTGTTATTCAGAACTCTCTATTCTGATTTGCTTTTACGGACGCAGTAAAATCTCAAATGTAAGTTAGTGCTTTATAAAGAAATCAATAGCAAATTCTTAGACCATTGCTGATATATTCAGATAGGTTTATAAAAATTTGTTTAATTAATTTGAATTGCAATAATTACAGTAAGAGCGGTGGCTATGGGATTTTATGTCGTATAAAATTTTAAGATTATTATATGCCATGTTTTCAGCATCACAAAGTTATTAGCATACCTAAAGTGTGATTTTCAAAAAGTCAATTTTCTTAAAAACGTACATAGGTAATATAAAATTTCTAGAGCAACTTTTAAATGCATCACCCAAACGTATATGAAAAACAGTTTAATTGTTATACCATCCTATGGTATTAATAATTCATTAATAAAATAGACTAATTATCAAAATAAGCATTTACTTTTTCTTTCTATATTAATAAGCTTAAAATCCTCATAATAGACTTTTCAATTTGAAAATTTCAGATTGCATTTTCAAGAAGAATCTACCTTGAATTTACTCCATTAACAAAGGCTGGTCTACTCAGGAATGATATTTATTAGCCTGTTTAGGTGTCCCCAGTAATTGTAATTTTGTTCACAAGTCCAGAGACATGTCTGCTGGAAGTAGTCTTTATAGGAAAGGACAACTAAAGTGCAGCGCAAGGAGTGAAGTCAGTCATGCAGCTAAAAGCATTCTGTTTTGATTATTCAGTTTCAGCAGAACAGCGCAATGCATATTCTGCTCTTTTGGTTTGAAAACAGAGCTGTGTTTTTCGAGCTCTCGAAATACAATACTGTTACAAACATACAGATATACGTATTTGAAAATAGATTTATGGCAATAAATTATTACACATACTGTACAAAACAAGATACAATTCATTAGATATGCTTTGAAAATTATTATGCAGTTCTGCAATACCAAAACACCAGTACACCAGTACGGCCTATTTCAATAAAATTTATAAAGGTAGCATATAGTTATAATGTTAATACAATACCTGTGTTACACTATTTTAGTCCAATACAAGTACACATAATAAATTTGTTTTACATATATTAATACTGTTATGCAGGATTTACAATGGAAATAAAAGTTTGAACAGAACTTAAAAAAATGCCTGATGTGCTGATGTACCCCATTATTTTTTTTAATTTCATGGCTTTACTTTCCTTTCTTTTCTTTGACAACATGACTTTCTTTGACAACATTCTCCCACTCACCCTTGTTGGTCTGGATTGCTGCTGGCTTTACCTATGGCAGGATGCTATCTAGTTATTTAGTTGATTGAAGATTCCAAGAGCTTTTTCAGTGCAGTTCTGAATAAGTTTGAGCGCGTATGCATTACAGCAGATATTATTTGCCCATGCATGTTTCTTTTCAGCTGATGGCGAGTGGAGATGATAAGCACTTGTTTCTGGGCAATCAAAATTGTAATGATGAGGGTCTCCAACCCCTCCACATATACACTGCACACTGTTCCGGAAGGCGAAATGAAATAAGTAGTCCAAACGTGAACCATGTCCCGTGAGGAATTGTGTCAGCTCAAAAGTACCACCGAGTAATTTATCTCTATTCTTGGGAAAGTAATTATATCTTGGGTAGGTAATATTATCCCCTGTCAGTGGTTTGTCGTTCCAGAAACTGTTCCTCACTGTATAAGGTATTTCTCCCGCCTTCTTCGCATGCCTTCGTGACGTAGAGGTCAGCACGCTCGACGCGTAACCGAGAGGTCCGTGGTTCGATTCCCAGCGAAGGCGTTGCTTATTTTCATCTCTCCTGCTTTCAAAAAGTACCTAATGTCTCTACAACTGGCCCCCGAACTAAAAAGGTGCTGGATGGTGATTCTCCATCACCGGGATTTGGCGATTGGTTCCCCAAACCCCGTCGCCCTTTAAAAGGGGAGAGTATATAAGGTATTTCTCCCGCCTTCTTCGCATGGCTTCGTGGTGTAGTGGTCAGTACGTTCGACACGTAACCTAGAGGTCCGTGGTTCAATTCCTGACGAAGGCGTTGCTTATTTTCATCTCTCTTATGCTTTCAAAAAATATCTAATGTCTCTACAATTGTTCCATTTTAAGGGCCCTAGTGGTCGCTTTCATGTGCGACTTCGGGCATGGCATGCACAGTATCCGCGTACATTTATTGGCTACCAATTCAGTGATCAGTGGCTGTCAATTTGGAAATTTCGTGTGCTTTTTCATTGCTAAGTACTCCAATGTATGCACGGATCCATTGACGTTCTGGTCTCATATTTACCGGCAAGGAGAGTAGCATTCTTTGGAGCTCCTTAATTTAGTTTTTTGGTTTGGCTGATTATAGCAAAGCACACAAGGGCTATCTGCCTAAGGAAAGGGTTGCCTTCATGGAGGATCTTCTAAGGGAAACTGCCTCGCATTCACGTTACACACGGGGAAAACGTTACACATGAGGACGTCCATGCAGCCAGCTCGTTCGCCGGGATTCGAACTCCTGACCGAAGTACCAGCGTTCAGAGACTTCGCCACTCGTACGCTGGTAGGCACTGGATCCCCTTGATTACGGCTTCCGACTTTTCCAACCCCGTGTAGAGTGAAGACTTGACGCTGAGTCAGAAAATAGGTTAATCCTTGACCAACTAGAATGTTGTAATGCTGTAAACTAATCAGCTGCATACTCGGCTTGAAACACCGTATTGACAGAATTTAGTCTTCATGAGCAGGTAAATAAATATACTGCTGGTGCTTCGTATCACACAGAAGCTACAGCCTATGCCTTGGTCCCAAAATTTCTGAAATTAAAACATACATGCAAAATTACACAAATATTTCTCTCCTTTTCCTTAATAAAATGTATACATTGCGGCAACCCATGAGTTAAAGCTTTGTTATTGAATAATATTAAAACTTAACTCAAAATGAATTTCAATTTTAAAAACTCAGATGTTTGTTCTGGATTTCTTTTTTTTAAGTAAAATTATGTATGTAGATAAATATCAAGAGTTAAAAATATATAAATATTTAAATATAAGCGCTACAACAAAAAATTCAGTCATGACCATTATGAACTCAAATCACATCATAACAAAGAAGACGTACTAAGAAAATTTGCTGATAATCAAGTGTTAATTTATGATACTCACGATTGAAACTGCTAATATGTCTACAAAAAAGCTGATGTGATTTTTACATGACTTCCTTGTACGGCCTGTTAGCTTATACACATTCTTTGCTGTATTTCATTTAAACTTGCTTCCCCCACTTTCATTACAGATATATTTCCAATTCAATTTCCTTAGTTCTCACTTCGTGACAATGCAAAAATACATAAAAACTGTAAAATACAGAAACACACACACACCCACACACAAAAAAAAAAAAAAAGTTTAAAAAAAAAAAAAAAAGTTTAAAAAACAGTTAAAAAAACCCCAATTTTTGCAATAATCATTATTGTTTCTACTCACAAACAAGCAATTCGGCCAGTCGGCTGGAAGACATATTTTTCCGTGCACAAATCGAAATTTTATTTTTGGTTCCACACGGCAAAAAAGACACTGAAGTTAGGGCAGAAACTGACTTAATTCATTATTCTACTAAAAGTTTCAAATATAAACGAATGACAGTTTCGTTAGGCTTAGAAGCGCTACTTAAATTTTTAAATTATTGATAATTCTACAACTACTGCATACAGATTAACTAAAGGGATGAAAACCTTAACCGGAACATAAGAATAATATAATTCATCACTTTTAAAGCAAGCACACAGTTTACCAACATATAATATATAAGATTAAAAATCTAAGCTCTCACATATTTTTTATCTTATATATATATATACTTTTGGCGAAATCGATTGCAATGAAAAACGGACGTGCGCACCTACATGTTATAGCAACCTCATACACAAAATTTCAAATTTCTGAGGCTGCTCGTTATGCGAGATACATACGTACGTACAGACGACACCAAAAACAAAAATCTCTTCTGAATTCATGTTAAATCTATTTTGCGATCCGTTTGAAGGAAAAGAGTCCTTTATTCTCTCCGTACGTACAGATGTCACGCAAAAACATCATTGAAATGGTTTCGAAAGTGGTCAAAATGGATATTTCTTTGAAATATGATAACCAATATTTTTCGCGATTACATTATTACTTCTTTTATTTCGTACAAGGAAGTAATAAAAATTCTAACATAATTTTAAAGAGAAATTGATAAGTTTGGCAACGCCGATCCATAATCCATATAATTAAAAAAACGTTGACTTTGCCATTTTATCCACAGTAGCTTCAACGCATAAATGCGAGCAAATATTTTCACACGTGAAATCTACTTTAACTAAGAACAGAAGCATTGCTATCGAAAATTCAGATACGTGTATTTAGCTTAAGGCGACTAAGCCAAACTTCAATAAATTGACGTCACAAGTTCAAAATTAGAGGAGCCATTAAATCGAAGGGAAATATAAAAAATCTTTCAGTTACGTTTGTTTTTATAATGTTTAAAACTATAATTTTAATTCTTATATTTAAAGTCTAAAGCGTATTGTAATTATTTTCAATAAAATTTATCTTGTTATTCAGCATGAAAGGCTTCTAAAATGAAAATACCACTGACCGGAAATGTCTTAATGCATACATTTTGATTCGAAGCCACGAAAGGTTGTCGACGCCTGATATAAAATCCACTATAGCATATACATCAAATATGCCATTGATATATATTTATTTAAAAATTAAATCTATGTTATTTGTTTTTGTAAACAGAGCCTTCTTAAAATAGTATTTACGACTGAGTGCAATGTCATAAGAATAGTTGTTCGCAGATAGCAGTGTACATAATACATATTTATTATCAAATGAAAATTTAGTACTTATAAATATGCATAGTTAACTGGATGAAAATAGCCTTTGCTATTTAAATTGTATTGGCTATACTAAATGAAAACCGGTGGAAGCTTTCGGAACTTTCTTCCATGATCAAGATGGTCGATATAAATAAAACTTTGAGAATCAAATTTTTGCAAACGTATCTTTAAAAACTTACTAATAATATTAAAGTTTTTGAAGTTATCTTTGATAATTACGGGTTTTAATTTCGCAGATGGGAAAACGTAATAAACGAGGAGCTTCACATTCGGGTAAAATAAATATATAGCTAATGAGTTTTGTTTTGGAACTTTAAATCACTCACGGATTGCTTAGCCTGATTTTGCTTCACCGTAGACCGTAGACCATTGCGTTTATTACAACTATACGACCTTTGCAAGCCTTTACCAATCTATATTAATATCCCAATAAACGGGGAGTTCTTTAGTGAAATTTAAATGTCTTGAGTAATCAGGAGAATCATATGCGCAATTTACGCATCTTTTTCATTGTCATTTTTGCAGACCATTTGTAGAACATATATTCAAAATAATGAATAGACAATACATAGCAATAATGAATAAATATAAAAGGTATATATCATTTCATAGCCATA
The DNA here is from genome assembly GCA_000611955.2 of Stegodyphus mimosarum. Classification (NCBI taxonomy): domain Eukaryota; kingdom Metazoa; phylum Arthropoda; class Arachnida; order Araneae; family Eresidae; genus Stegodyphus; species Stegodyphus mimosarum. The sequence continues at coordinate 41,247 of KK116607.1, forward strand.
TCTTTTCTTGATTAAGCAAAAATATAAATTTTCTGGAATAAACAGAAGTTTCAATTACCTATAAAAGCTTCTCCCTTAACTGTGCTGCCATCTGTTGTCCGATGCTGCTTCTAAAATGTGATTGATGAATGAATTTAGTAACAGATTGTAAAGAGATAAATAAAAAATTAATAAATTATAAATTAAATTAAATAATAGTTAATATATGAAAATAATAAAGTCTCTGGTTGGAATTACGGCCCTGTATTTCGGCTCTGATAGATAATTAACCTTGTTAAAAACATTCCTGTTGTCAAAATTTGAAAATAATATTGTATTTGCTACCACTTACCAGAATATTATGCTTTTAGATGCAGAAGATTAGACAAAAGGTTCGGTAATAAAACATATTTTAAATTCGGTTAAAACTATAATCTCAGTTTATTATTTTGAATACCTGATAGTTAAAAAAGCTTTTGAAAAATTATTAAAACAAGTAAATGTAATAAATATTAAAACTTTACTTATAGAATAATTCTGAATGAATTTTATACAGAATTTAAAAAAAAAACTAAAGTTCAAAATAAGTAACTCTAAAACCTTTATCACACATATCGACACGAAACACAGGCCACCAGTGCCCGAGCGGTAAAATTAAATTGACCACTGGTAGTTCCGACCTGACTTCGATTCCAGGCGAATGGGCTGGCTGCATGAGTATTTTCATGGTTTTTCCCATGAGTAACGTGTATACGAGCCAGTTTACCTTAGAAAGTCGACCAAGAAGGCATTCCTTCCTTATGCAGATAGCCATAGTATGCTTTGCCGTAACCAATTAACCCCCCCCCCCTAAAGAAACGAAACTGAATTAAAAAATACTTTTCTCAGCAATACGTTCGTTCCGGAAGTGCAAGAGCAAACATCTCCAGAAGTACGAGAAGTAGAACCTTCCTCTCCCCCCCCCCTAGAAGTACAACAGCGGGTACTTCAGATAGCATTTGTGTGCTTTCCAATATTCAAATGATCAAACAACTAATCCAGAATTATAAAGGAAGACTGCCGAGAAGTGTTCTGTAGAGAAGTATGACTTTCCTCTGGTTCGTATTTTAAGCCAAACGGAGCTCCTAGCGCAATTTGTTCCCCAAAATCATAAAATATTGCAGCTATGTGCGCGAAACAGATCGCTGAACGCAATTTCCGGTTAGAAACTTTTCGTTTAAATTAATGCTGGAAGAAACGCTTTTCTCAGAAAAGTTTCTTACAGTGTTGCACTGCGTTAAATCTGAAAATAAAAATAAGAATAGAATAGAATAATAGGATTAAGTAATTAGCTTCCTGAAAATATCTTATATCAAATTTTTATGTATGATTATTTCTGCATTTTTCTTACAAAATTGTTCGTCCTTTAAAAATTTTTTTAATGGGAGGAGAGAAAACTTTTTCAGTACGCATTTAAGTTCTTAGAAATTTCATATAGTATGAGCTACCTGCAATTACACTCTTTTGCAAGTATATGAAGTGAGTGATTGTTTATAATGAAACTGAATACGTGTATAGCTCATACACAGATAATAAAATGATTAAAAAATCAAGGTCATAGTACCTGTTCACGACTCACAATCACCCACTGAGTGTTCAAAATAGTAGTTAGTCGAACCGCCCCTGGCGGCAATGCATGCTTGAATTCGTCGAGGCAAGGAGTGGCAGAGGTTCCTAATGTCATCCTGAGACACCTTCTGCCAGGCATTCATCAGCTGTCGCTCCAGATCTGAGGTATATTGTGGTGCCTGAATATGGCGGCCTAACATGTCTCAGACATGCTCGATTGATGAAAGGTCGGGTGCCCTCCTTGCTAACCAAGGAAGAGTATCAGCCGCACGGAGACAGTCCAGAGATATGCGAGCGGTATGTTGCCTGGCATTATCTTGTTGGAACATGGCCCAGGATGACGTGCCATGAAGGGAATGCAACCGGCTGTAAAAAGGTATCAACATATCGTTCAGCTGTTAAAGATGTACGGATGATGACTAAAGATGACTGCTGTCATAAGAAATAGCGCCCCACATCATCACACCAAGGGTTATGGCTGTATGCCTTTATAAAACAAAGGCTGATTGGGAGTGCTGGCCCCGTCCTCTCCAGACACAAACACGGTGGTCATTTGTTCCAAGAGTGAAACGGAATTCATCGCTGAACACTATACGATGCCAGTCTGATGGCAGCCATGATGATCGGCTGCGACACCACTCCAGACGACTCCGTCGATTTTGTGGGGTCAAACGCAAACGTCTTAAAGGCTTCTGTGAGGGTAACCCTGCCTCAGACAAGCGCCGTGAGAGGGTGGACTGTACCACGGGACGTATCGACGGGGCTGTAATGCATTGAATAGTCGACAATGATACCGTTGGGGCGGTTCGGGCCTGGCGAACAGTCATCTTATCTAGCCTCATATTTGTGCTCCCTGGCCTTCCAGAGCCTTCATTTCCTCGGCAATTTCTTTGTAACAACCATTGTTGCCGACATCTTCGCACAGCAGTGTCTGTACGCTGCACGTGGGGGCTTATTGCTCGGTATGACCACCCATCTTCACGCAACCCTACAATGCGACCACGTTCGAAGTCGTTTAGTTGTTTGTAAGGTCTTCGATATCGTTATAATGGCCTCTTTAGTTGCTTCTTTACAGAATTACAAAGGCAGCAACAAAAAAAAGAGATAAATTTTCCGTCCGTATTACTAGTTTTATACTTTGCGAATTGCGCGCTATGATCGCAATTCCTGTTCATTTGACTTGAAACTTCGATCATTTGCATATTCAATCAAGATGTTTTTGCATACCAAATTTCGTCACGATCGCAAAAGTCCTTCTTGGTGCTTTGATTTTTTTGCAAAAGAGTGTATTTAATGTTTACGGAAATTAGCAAGCTATTTCATGAAATATTACATTACTAATATTTATCAATACAATGACTACACACCAAAGCCACTGCATCAATAAAAAATTTTCACTTGAATTGAGTCCACACATAGGTTCAACATTACTAATTCTAACGAGATACCTGCATTTTCCTTAAACTTCGGCGGTTGAGATTAAGAAATTCTTTCTTCCCAAATACGCGCGATGTCTGTCAGTCGTAAATTTGTAATGCAAGTTGTGTTCGTCTGTGCTCACTGACGTGCGCAACTGAAATACGAGCTGACCTCGATCATGACTATCAACAGGTTAATACTATGATAATATTTTTTTTGTAGATTCAAGCATATATATATACAGTGGTGCTTTGGTATACAACATTAAACCCCTTTCCAATAATAAAATCAAGAGAAAATAATTAATCCATTCTAATATGTTCTAATATGTTCTGCTGAACAGCAGAACATATTAAAACCAAAAGCAGCTTCTTAACATGCTCTAATGTCTCTGATCTGTGTTTTGCTTTCATCCCCTTCGCAACGTCAGTCGACGTAAAAGTTTCTTTGATTTTCACAGTTGCAGACACCATGATACTTGGTATATAGTATACAATACTCAAGTCCCGTACATACACGCCATGTTCATATTTTGAAACAGTATCTTTTCCATCTCCGTGGGGATCCATCTTCGTTGCTTCATGCCTCTGATTAATTTTTCTGAAACATATTGTTCATGAAATTACGAAATATTCGCGCGAAAAGACGCACAATCACTTGAAAAGTCAGGATTATAGTGCGGGTTGTTTACTGGACAGTAGCAACAGCTTAATCCCATTATCTTCCGGAAAAGGAATGTTAACAATTTCTAGACGGCGAAGTGAAAATCGCTTACATTTTATGCTGCATCTAATTACCTGCACTCTAAACTAAACTCGGCGGCACAAACAGCCTTTAGAGATCCATGGCAGTGCCCTGATATCTGTTTTCTAGACAGTGGGTTCCGGGGTGCTTGTACATCTTTGCCTGGACAAGTGGTCAGGTTGTCTCAGGACTCCCGGTGTTTAGTCCCCAAGCGAACTTGTACTCATTTCATTGGCCCCCTCAAGAGATGAAAGGCTGAGTCAAGCTTGCCCAGCCCGAGGATCGAACTCCTGACCTGTGGTGCTGTTGCGCGACGCGCTAGCCACTGCACCTGAGGAACTGTTTTTCTGATCTAAAGCCCAGTAAAGCTGTCTGAGATTTACATTAATATCTGAGTACCTGCATCCTCAAGTTCTATGTGCTTTTCCATAATCAATTTGTTCGCTAATTGGCGTTTACTTTGCAGTAATATCCGAAATTCGAATGTGTCTAAATCTTTTCTTAAATTATCTCTCTTTTCAACTCTTAATATTCCATGACATTTGATAATGCGCAAATTCAGCTGTTTTCGTTCATAGAAACGTTTCAGGTTCATTTGTTTCAAAATTAATTTCTCTGCCTCTTGGGGTTCGGCAACTTCCAATTTTCCTTTCTTTCGAAAGTTTTGACCTCTCTTTAAATTTCCACAAAATCGTAGTACATAAGCTACGATTCTTCTAATTGTTCCAAATGATAATATAGTATCCTCGAAAAATTTAAATTTATTTATTTCTGAATTCGGGGCAAAAACGAGAGCCTTTTTTTTAATTAAAAATTTAAAATACTAGACATTATTTAGGGGATAATGCCAACCAACTTGGTCCTTCCCTCCAGAGATATTTCAAATGTTCTTTTATACTACATCCTCTGGAAGGAAGGTCTGTTGGATTGAAAGGTCTAGGAATATGTCGGAATAATGTCTAGGAATAATTTCTTTCACTTGATTATAACAAATATGGCACAGTTGTCGTTTCTTGTTATCCAATGCAATGCCTTCCTAAAGTCTGGCCAATAAATTATAGGCATTCTTTCAAGTTTCATATCATTTTTAAAAGTATTAGCTAATCTAGCTCCAATCGAACAGGTTGAAAACTCTAACTTAGAGACAGTTATTTTTTTTTAAGTGAAGCTACTCGGCATCTCGCCTGAATGAACTGACACATTCCACCATTAGATCCTCTGTTTGACATCTTAAGAAAACACAGGCTGGGTACGCTAATTGACTGGCATCGCAAAATGAGCGCAAGAAAGGTCAGCTTTTTGCTGAGAGCCCAGAGTTTAAATTGCCCCGGAGCCCACCTTAATTGCGCCGGAGCACGGCTCCGGTACTTCTTAGTTTTGAGGATAAATAATTCCACCCGGAGCGCATCGGAGCTCTAACTAAGAAAACTGTGACACTTCTTTTACGTAACTGAACAAAATTTCAGTAGAAGCTTAATTGCGGAAATTTTATTTTTAGTAATAAAACTATATTCAAAATCGCTTGTTACATTTCAATTTATCTCTTCGTATTTGATTAAATTTTAATTTAAACTATTTAATTACTTTAAGCATTAATTATATAAGTATCTTAATGATTAATTATTTAATTTTTTAATTATTAATAATTTTATTAGTCCTTTTATTTATTTATTTTTGTTCCTCTTTCCCACAGTCTTCCATAGGGCTCCGGCACTTCTAATTTTAGAAATTGAGCCCTGTAAAAGCCTGTTAAAAAACATAATGTTATTTCAAGTTTCCACAAATTTATCAGCTCCTTTTTCCATCGTTCGAAAGTTCTCTTTTCCATCGTTCGAAAGTTCTCTTTTCCAATGCAGAAAGTTCTGTATCCCACGTTAACTTTATTCTTTCAACGTTCTTGCTAAAGTGTCTTAGGCAGCAGCGTTACAGGGCCGGTAAAGCCTAACGGGTCGATAATTCGATGGACAGCTCAAAGAATATTTCTCTTGGTTACTTCTGGTTCTTCATGGGTAAAGTGTCTAGGTCGATGGGTAGGAAATCTTCATTCAGTCTCCAATTCATCCCAACACTGGAACAATCTTTTGGTTTTCCGCAAGTTTTTTCTTTCCACTAGCGGCCACAAGCCATCATAGACTAAACCCGAAACTCTTGTCTCTTTATTAGGGAGGCACCTAACAAGTGGGCCAACTTTGCCCCTTATGAAGGGACGGACAGTTACAACCACGCCTTTTCCGGGATTCGAACCCTGGCCCTTTGTTATCGTAGCCGGCTCCCCTAACCTCCATACCACCTGGGCGGCGATTTTATGTAAGTTTCTCGGAGTAAATTGGAGTGTGCTCGCCCCTCGGAGTTCGAATTTACCTTCTCTCAAAATAGCTTGAGATTCAATAGTCAGTTCATTCACTTCTTTGCTGTTGACACGACCAAACTGTCTGCATAAACTGAGTTTAACAGAGTATATGCGGTTTGCCCGCAATGGCTTCGATCATTCTTCGAGTGGAATTCTGCCGTGGCCCCTGAAAATCAGCTAGACGATATCCCGAATACTACTCTTTTGTATTGATAGTCAGGTTTACTTTTTTTCTCTTTCTGACCAAAGAAATCTCAAAAATGACCTATCGCTCTTTCCTGAAGCCTAGTTTGTGAGAAAGCTTTCGATACATTCCCAGTTATCCCAAATCAAACGTATCGAAACCTATTTATTATAGCGGGCATAAGTTCGATGAGATTTGGACTTTTCGTCGGATATTCGTTGATTAATGGAAAAATGTTTTCTTTCACGGATTCACCAAAACCAGGATGAACCTTAGTGGTTAAATTTTTCTTAAATATCGGTCTGTGCGGTAAATAATGTTTTTCGGCTATTTCTTGACTAGATTCAACTTTTTCAACTATACCTTCTTTCAGTCATTCATTAAACGCTTCTTCTTAGTTGCGTAATTTTGCGATTTCTTCTAATCACTTGAAACAATTTGCAAGTCTTTTTCCGCCTACCGTTTTGCAGCTAGCAAGAGATGGATGATTTTTTTACCCAAGGTAAATTTGCCATGTAACTTTCCTCTTGATTTCTTTTAACATTTTGGAGAAAAGATAATTATGTTGCCACTTCTAATTCCTTTTTTGACCGATTTTCACTGCAATCTCGAATTCCTATTGCATCCAGTTACCATAATTTTAGGATACTCAAATCACTAATATGGAGAGAGAGAAATTCTCGTACCTTCTGGTTTTTTCCCCCAGATAACTCTAATCAGCGTCCAATGTAAATGTGCGAACATGGGAATCAGTCCCTCAGACAGTTGCTTAAAAGTACCCGTGATAAAACTTTCTGAAAAGTCAGCCCCAATTAACCTATGTATTTCCTTTGGATCTTTTTCATATATGCAAGTATTTTGGTAATGGAAACATCACTTACTAAAATACCAAATTCTTTGATCTTATTGATAATCAAAGAATTGCTGATTCTGTGTATTGAAACGCAAATATTTTCTTGATCCACAGCATCTAACTCGTAAGAGAAACTCTTATCAATGCTTCTTATATTAAAGCAATATTTTTTATAGTCTTACTTTTTCTCACTTCCGCCAAATAGACTATAAACAGCAGTTTCTTCTCCTAAATATTCTAATTTTAAAGCAGCTGTAATGAATTTACCTGATATAAGATTTTAATCTATTGTGTGTTAATGTTCTAATTTAATAATCTAAAGCATTTAGACTATTACATACAACCAAAATCTGTAAAACACTTGCTCCGAAAATGAACTGCTAGCTAGTACGCTATTATTAGCATCGCCATTAAACATATTTACTCTTTAAAGTTTTGCGTTCAGTAATTTTATTTTCATTGGCATAACACAAAACATCAGAATGATTTTTTGAACAAAATTTACGAGCTATTCGGAACAAATTCAGAATTGAAAAACTATTCTAAAGCATTTAAACTATTACATACAACCAATGTCTATAAAAACACTTGTTTTGAAAATTAACTGGTAATATCAAGTTCGCTATTACCAACATCGCCATTAAGAGTATTACTATTTAAAAAATTTACTTCAGCAATTTTATTTTTATTAGCTATAAGGTATTTCTCTCGCCTTCTTAGCATGCCTTCGTGATGTAATGATCAGCATACTCGTCGCGTGTTCCAGAGGTCCGAGGTTCGATTCGCCGTGAGGGCATTGCTCATTTTTCATATCTCATTCATCCTAATGACTCTGCAAGCATAACACAAAATGTCAGAATAATATTTTGAACAAAATACAAACTATTCAGGCCCTACATTTTCGATATATGATTAGCTCACCTTATACAGCGAAAATAGTAACCGTTTAACATTAAAATATCTTTTCTCTTTTGTGTTGGCAATGAAAAAACAAATTTATACTTCAATGATTCATGTATTAATTCATACGCACGAAGTTTATTTTCTTATTATTCTTATTTCTTATTTCTAATTATTCTTATTTCTTTCTATTTAACAGTCAGGAAATCTGTCGCCCCCCCCCCAGTAACCGCAATTTTATTTCGTCTTTCATTCTCTTCTGCCGAAAGTTTTGGTTTGGGGTTTTGGCCGAAAGTCTCGGCGCCAATAGTTGCTTGCTTTGCTCTCGATTGGGTTATGCAAATAGGATCTTTCTGTTTCAGTTAATTACTGGCAGAAACTCAGTCATCTACTTTAAACCATAATCTGTTTCTCCTGGTTTTTTTATTAAACTGAAAAGTTAAATTTGGAGATAATAACTTTATTAGCATAGGCGTATAAAGGTTCCCCTAACTGTCAGATTAATTACAAGCAATTCGGGACTTCTAATTTCTGTTTGTACTCGATCAAATTTTTTTCTAAATAACATACGATCTCTTGTATTTTTAAAAAGTGGAAACTGTAATCAACTGCTCATGTGAGTACATTCCAAAATGTTCAATAAAGGATCGGTGACTACTCACCTTGAGGTTTCTTCTACCGCTTCTGTAAGCCAGTCCGCAGATGGCGGATATTTTCTTCGCTTAAATCTAAAATTCATCAGAATTCACAAAAGTGATCTAATATTTTGAAAACGTTTTATAAAGCATTACAGTTACAATAATACTTTACAACGTTATATAAAATATACTACGCAAGGATTCCCAAACTTATGCCCGCGGGCACCGTGTCGCCCGCCGATCGTTTAACGTGTGCTCGCTGCTGTGAGATCACAATGAAACTGTTTTAACTTTCCATAAAATTTTATGTGGAAGTTTTCTTATTGTTAATGAAATAAAAACTGCGTCCAAACAACACAAAGCGAAACGCGATTGATCTCTTTTTTTATGTGGACGTATTATATTAACTGTATCCAATATAAATTTACCTGTAAAAATTAAACAGTGCCAACAGCTATTCTAGAATGTTCTTTTAGGGACAAAAAGGTTAGGGAGCCGTGTACTACGCACTCAAAAATTGTACGCGGCTACAATCCGAAATCAAAACTTAGTGTCGGTTACACTCAGTTACAGAAGTAAGAGAACTTTCGCGATATGGTATTGAGATATTCCTTTTCCCTAAACGAGAAAACAGAATATCTATGTCAGTATCATAATGTTCTGGCTAATCACCAAACCTTCTATTGAGCTAAATGCAGATGTTCTCAAATGACTTACTTTACTAACTTTATCTAATGATTCATTTTTATGTATCGCAGGCACATTCCAAGTGAGCCATTCATTATTATCTCCATAGAAATGATGTAAGTTTCGGTAATTTAACACTAGCCTTTTCTGGTACAAAAGCGTTGGTTATTCGTTCAGGCGTCTGTGATGTCGTAGAGATTTCTGTTGAATTACTCTTTGACAACTCACGTATTTTCTTACCTGCGCGAAATGTCCGAGTTGTTATCTTACCTTTGTATTCTACAGCGTTTTTTAATCCATTACTTAAATCCTTAAGCTCTACGACAGATTCTGTTTCCACAGTTAAAGCTTTTGGTTCATCAGAACAAATTCTTTTATGTTCTAAAAGTTCTTCCGAGATGTCTACAGAAACTTCAGGATTATCAATTTCAGTTATAATACTTTTAATAATCTTAGTAACTTAAGATCTAGTACTAGAACGTTTCAGTGACTCAAGATCTAGCACTAGAACGTTTCAGTGACTCAAGATCTAGTAGTACTAGAGCGTTTTAGTGATCCAACATCGAGTACTACAACGTTTCAGAGATTGATAATCCCGTACTAATAATCCCGCTTCTTTTTTAAACCTATTCAAAACTTCGTCAGCATATTAATGGTTATGAGTCAAAGTAATTTTCTAAAATTCAGTTCTAAATAGAATCTAATCAACACGCTTTCTTATTATATTATATATATATATTTCATAAAGACCATCCTGGGAGGGATGCCAGACATGTCGTCACTCCATCTGACTTACAAATAAAAACAAATCTTCAGAGTGACGTATCTAAATTTATAGATAAGCAAAAATCTTTACCTATATTGACCCGGGAGAGATTTTTCGTTGAAAGTAGATCTGAATATTCTAGCTGAAACTCACATTGAGAAGTAGGTTTTGTTTTCGATTCAATGTGAAATCAAATGGAGAGAAATTAAACAAGCTCTTCATTAATTAAGCATTTTTTAATTTTAAATATTTCTAATTAGGATTATTTACAAAAATAATGAAACGAAAAGCTAATACATAATCGTATTTCTTCGAATTAATGCCTCTTATATAACCAAATCTACACGGCGTATATTGCTGGATTCAAAAGTTCTACAGTGGAATGTTGGCGGAGTCAGACGAAGGGGAACCATGGGGTTTGAGACTTCGAATTAAATAATACTTACCTTTAAGAAACAATAAATTTTATTTTGATCATTTAATAATTTCACTGTCTTTACACTCCAACTAACTAATCTTTTTTTACCTTTTTCTGTCATGGACGTTCCCTGTTTTCAAGGCTCTCGAAATTGACGGTCAACCAGATGAATCCAAACTTAGTCCAGACAAGGAGGCAGTGATTTCCGAGAAAACGTAAATAACCGCTCACATTCGGGTTTACCTGAGCCAAAGCCATGCCAAGATATTTTTTAACCTGAGGCAAAAAGGTAAATCCACGCCCTCTATATGTATAACAAAATAGCTGTATTTGTATTAAACAAAAGTAACTGCATTAAATGAAAATATCACAAAGATTTTTTAATCGTAGCTTTATAAATTCAGAAAAATAATATAGCCAATTATTTAGAATTTTCAAATGAAAATGTTAAAAAAATCCTTTTTGGATAAATAAGAAATAACATTGCATTAATTCCAGGTTTTCTTGCAATTCTTCCTATTGTTTTATTTAAGTTTTTATTTAGTTTACAGAAGCTTATTTCCCCTAATGATAACCGACAAATTTAAAAAATATTATAAAATAATTTTCGAATTCGCATAGCCAAAATTTGGCACCTCTTCTATTAATTCACCTGAGGCAAGTGCCTCACTTGCCTCACCCTTGTCCCGACTCTGATCGGAGATAACGGAGTCGGTTCTATGTGTCTACTGATTCCGCTTTACATGAAGTACAAATTTTTCAGCTGATTTTTTTGTTGTTGTTGTTGTTTGTTGTGACATCGTAAAGCAGTGTCGGCTCTTCCATGTGTCTTCTTTAGCTCAGATAAACCCTAATGCGAATGGCCCTTAAGAGCTCATCAAAGACCGCTCAAAATAAATTAAATAATGAAGGTTCTAAGTGCTGAGTGCTGCTAGAATACCAAGCCTTGAGAAAAAAAGTGAGTCGTAATAATTTCCTGTAACGTAAGTCCCCCCCCCCCCCGAAAAAAAACTTTTCGTAGTGAAAATATAAGAGACTTCCTTTCTATTTATAACCTCAATCTTTGAAACATTCCTAAAACGTGTAAAGATAATCTCTAGAACACTTCTGGCTTATAAAAACAGGCGAGAAATGGACATTCCACATATATTCTAATACATTATTTGAAGGTTATGGAATTTTCCTTGAATATTCAGCCTATATTGCATAATTTATAATTTGGCCGAAGATGTGTTTGGTAAATCACTAGTAAGTCAAACCTGTGATCATTCAAATAATAGGTTGGAAAGTTGACTGATTACAATACAAAGCCATAATCGACACTTGCAATATAAGTAAAAAGTTCCAATTCCTGTTTGAATTTTTATCTGATACAGAATTGGTGTGATTTAACTTTTGTTGTTGTTTGTTTGCGTCGGGTGTCCTGCGTTAATCATGAGGCCGATTATTATCGGTTAGGTGAGCTGCAGTTCACTCGTAAACTAAACAGAATTGGTGTTTCGAAAGAATTGGTGTTTGAATTAAACAGCATTTTTGAAGAAATGCTTTGATTTTTCATGAAGATTTCCATGAGGATTTGAAACATGTTTTTCTCCTCTGATTTGTCTTTTTTTCAAAGAATCTGTGGCTGGCTGAGAAATTTTTTGACTCATTTTCGATTGCTAGGGTACTAGTTAAATAACTTGTGACTAGTTGGGATTAATTTCTCTTTTGCGCTTACTTGGAATTCATAATTTTTGCTGATAAATTCTTCAGGGTCTGAGCTGCTACTTCTGGAGGAATTTTGTCCAAAGGTACTTTCTTTTGGTTTAGCTGCCTCCTTATCTTCTCGAACTTTATTCAGATTTTTGGGTTTATACAGCAGTCTTTTCAAATATGTAAAAATATGTGAACTTGTGCAATCTGCTCACTTACCGTCCCCATTTTCCTTTTTATGGTCAAATCTATGAGTTGCTTGTAGTCCGGCGTATTTCATGCTCCCGTAATTATTTTGCAGAAACCTTGACCATGACAGAAACTTCGACATCAGTGATGTTACATTGGTCCGGAAGGCATCTTATATGGTTCTGTATGAACTAGTAAGTCCAAAAGCCAGGCCGTCGGCCGAATGGGGCTTTCCTAATTGTTTAAACTGGCCTGTTATGAAAGCTTGTGCAACGAAATTTTCATCTCTTTCCGGCCCGTTTTTGTACACAAACTGTCGTAATAACAGCATGAGTGCTCATCTGTTATTACTAGTGTATATATATACACATGACTATACTAGCAATCAATCTAACCTAAGAACACTACATATTCTAGAAAGCATGATGATCCTCCGAAGAATATAATTCTATCAACATTGATTTAGCAATCAAATAAATACACATATGAATATTGTTGAGGTAAATAGATTGATTAGGAAAGGGAGCTTATGGAAACAGCACTTCACTCAAAATGAAACAGTATACGTGTCAATCATTTGATGATCAACAGGAAGAGATTCCATGTTTGGCGTATTTTTAATTAAAAAAAAGAAGATTTGTCTTTTTTATTGCAATTTTTTTTAAATTTCTACAGGCAGAGGGTCCCCCCCCCCAATACGTTCTGCAAACGATAGGGACACCGCAAATATCGTGATTTCCCTGCCAGCATGATGTACTAAATGATCCTTTTTAGCCCCGGTTAAAAGTATTTGCCCATTCCTGTTATAAATCTTTTTACAATCGTTATTTCTTTTTGCAAACTACGAAACACATTTAGCGAATCGTTTATATCGCAAGTGTCACACCGAAAGTCATTTAGTCATCGATTTCGCCTTTGCGACTGTAACGGCTTGTGCAGTTAAGTTATCCAAGATGGCTTCTATCGGTAAATTTTCACGTAATGTTTTAAGATAGTATGATATGGAATTTCTTTCGAGTTTAACATATGACTAATTTTCCTACGGTTCTTGGGATCTTATAGTCCTGTTTGGCCGCCCAGACGGTATCATGGTTAGGGAAGCCGACAGCAATACTAAAGGACCCGGGTTCGAATCCCGGAGAAGGCACGGCTGTATTTATCCGCCCACTCATACGAGGCAAAGGTGGCCCACCGATTGGGTGCCTCCATGATAAAGTGGCCATCGTTTCTAGCCTTAGCAGTGACCAACGTCTTTGGACGCTTTGGATCCACCACTGGGAAACAGGAAAAAAAAATGTCCTATTTGAATACGCAATAGGTCTCATTTTTAATTTCCCGTTTCTTTACCAAAGCCTGAGCTCTTATTGCATTTTTGGACTTTATTCTAATTTATATTGAAATCCCACATGGATTGTGGCTAGCAATTTTGCTAAAAAAGTGAAGCCTTCATTGGAATTTGCGTTTATTTCCGTTGTGTCATCGTTTGATTATGAATCAAATTTATCATGCTTAGTAACGTCACCTGGAGATAAATTATTTGACGAGTGCTTTTATAATCTCTCTGGGAATTTCCCAGTTTTCGTCCACTTTACCTTCATCAGTGCTTGGCTGTGATTTATTAAAGGTTCCACTCCCTTAACCCCGTCAATTTGCTTCATGGGCGCTACAATTACTGAAGCTTTAGTTTGGTTTCATTGGGCCGCAACAAAACGTTGCTCACGATTTTTAATTTTCTCTTTAGTCAGGGCATTCCATTTCATGGCTCTTATATACGTCTTGTCATTTGGCAACATAATGTTAAAAATCGGTTGCATATAAATTCATAGAATCAGGTATAGTAAACACTCCGGAAATAAATAATCCCCGGAAATCTGCTGATAAAATCCCCGGAAATCTGCTCTTATGAGTTTCTCATAGTATTCCAGTTGGCAAAGAATATGCCATTGTTGAGCATTGAGTTCATAGATGATTCACAAAAACCACTGCCGTAAGATTTGGAGAAGAGCATGCCATAGTACAATTTCTATTACCTGGTGTTCTTTCTGAGGAAGCACACACTGCAACTGATTCCAGATTGTCCAATGAGATAGAAAAACTTGAGAAGCAGACCTGCTGATCGCTGAAAAATTACTATTAGCTACGCCTTCCACGTCAAGGAGGATTGAATGCACCTGCCTTCCAAAAGTTTGTCACTCCGCTTACAGAACACAGCAGCAAAAAAGACGGTCGCGTTGTAAACACCTGGCACTTAATTCAAATTTTAAGTCCGCATCCACATCTATGAGCTCAAACGTTTTATGTCATTTCTTTAGTTATTACTGATTTTTTAAACGAAACTGAGATATAAACTTCTAATCTTTGATATCAGAAAATACGTTATTTATGTTTTGTTTTTTAATGACGCTGATGATTTGCACATGATTCTGTCAACTAAACAAAATAAGAGGAAACACATGTTGCTATCAGCAGAAAGGTGCCAGGTCTTGAACATGTGGCATCGCGTTTTTCAGAACCCTTAAAAAATATATCAGAAATATTTTAAAAAATTTCTGAAATTGAAAAGCTTACGAAATGTACCAAGTGATGTTTAAATTCACTTTTTTTATATTTAGTCAATATTTTTGTCATACTCATAAATTTCTGAAAATTTGTGCAGGGCAATCAAGAACAAAATGTTTGAAAATGGCAGCATGAGTTTTAGATAATCATTGCTTCCAAATTGTTTCAATTTTTTAATGCATAATATGTCTGGCTTTCTGCTCCGCCGTCAATCAGGTGTTGTTTTAGCCACGCCTCTGGCAGCTACGTCAACAAATCCACAGTTATCTTTCTCCTTTGCAAACCGAAACTTTTTCACAGTCGTGAGTTGTCAGTTGAGTCGGTTAGATATGGCTGGTAAAGAAACTGATTATTACTATCCTGGAGATCTAATTTATGTTGGTAAACCGTTCATCTCATGTATCGAAAAAAGCGTACAAAAGCATATTTGCGGACATTGTTTATCAAGGTAATTATTTTCCCATTTTTACCTACATTATCTTAAAATTAGGGTTACGGAAGCTACTTTTCTGCCCATCGCGATAGATGTTTTGATACTAAATGTTTGATATTGATATATATTTTGATATTTAGATTACACTTTGTCTGTAATTATTTTCTGTGGATAACGTTTAAGACAGAGTACATAAAAAATACTCCCAGTGACATATTACGCTAAATTTTAAGAGAACTAACTATACTATTGTGATGTTTTGTCTATAAAATGATTTAAAATGTGTTCCGTTAATTATTACATTTCTGAGTATAAAATGATGAAACTGAAATTGGTAAAAGTTTACAATTGGGAGCCCCTTGTTTTTTGGCGATTCTGTTTTTATGCCAAGATCGGCGCCAATAAGACACAATTTCAAGATGGCCGCTACACAAAACCAAAACAAGAAGTCAAAGAATTTCACAAACTCCGTGTCCATGTACACATCGACCTATTTTCACTTAAAAAAAAAAGTCAGAGAATTGCACAAACTAGTCATTGCACATTTTGACTTTGTCCATGTGCGCATCGATTTATTTTCAATTAAATAAATCAAGAAGCTAAAATCATGTTGTCCGCCAGCGGCCGAGCGGTAAAGACGCTGAACACTGGTAGTTCGGTCCGAGGTTCGAATCCCGCGAATGGGCTGGCTGCATGGGCGTTTTCGTGGTTCTCCTCATGTGTAACGTGTA
This sequence comes from Stegodyphus mimosarum, assembly GCA_000611955.2. Taxonomy (NCBI): domain Eukaryota; kingdom Metazoa; phylum Arthropoda; class Arachnida; order Araneae; family Eresidae; genus Stegodyphus; species Stegodyphus mimosarum. Next base: position 57,400 of record KK116607.1, read on the forward strand.
TACGAGCCAGCTTCCCTTAGAAAGTCCTCCACGAAGGCATCCCTCCCATTAGGCAGATAGCCCTCGTGTGCTTTGCCATAATTGAATAACCTAACCTAACCTAAAATCATGTTAAAACTCTCATGGTAAACAGAAATAGGGTTTCATCGCCAAAACTGAATTAAATTTTTCGCCAAAAAACAAGGGGCACCCAATTCTACACTAGCGCTAAATTTATAAGAACTTTTCAGGATTACAATATTTTTCTTTTCTTTATACGTTTTCAGGAGCATTTTGTTTCAATTTTTCATAAGCGTAAAAATTGTTGCCACAAAAAAATTGTAAGATTTTTAAACATATCATTTTTGCCAAGAAATATTCTAAATCCTGTATCCTGTAAAAGAAGAGACACGCCGCCTTACGGGCGAGTAAACAGGGGATTCCCCAATCTACCGTTTAGAAAATGTAGTGGAGAGTTCTATTTCTCATTCCTGTAATTCTATGCCAAACAACCCCTCAAACATATACGGAATTTTTGCTCACAGTTGCAGTTCAGACTTTCACTTACAGCCAGCACTGCAATTATTAATTAATATATTAATTCTATTGTGATTTGAATTTATAATATTACATATATTTAATTATTCAACGGTGCATTGCATACGTTAGCATATGTCATGCTTTTGCACATTATTACATGACATCTAAAACTAATTCTTTTGTAATTTTCTGAAATTTCATTGTAGATATGTTCATCTAAAATTATCTTTCTTTTTTCATGCTTAGATCATAAAGTTTTTATTCCATCGTCATTTTGATACCTCACAAGCGTTAACATTTTTTTAAAGCAAATATGCCGAAACAATGACTTCTAACGACGTTTCCCATTTCGCAACGACATAAATTTTTTATTTATCAGTGGTGCATTATATACTTGCTTAGGGTATGTTTTACTGCATACTTAACTGGTTTAATTTTAATTATTTATTTATTTTTACCACTGATTTTTACTGCCATGTACGAAGTAAAAAGGAAGTATTGTAATCGCGAAACATTTCGGGTACTTTTGTAGAAACATTAGGCTTATTTTGAAGCAGGTGAGATGAAAAATCAGCAACGCCTTCACCGAGACTCGAACCACGGACCTCTGGATTATGCGGCCAGCATGCTGACTACTACACCACGAAGGCGGGAGAAATGCCTTATACCATATATCAACGAAAATATCCATTTTGACCGCTATCGAATGCAATTTAACAATGATTATACTATATAGGACTGCCGTAATATGTAGATGCGCACCTCCTATTTTGGTTGCAGTCGGCTGCGCCAAAAGTATATAAATATGTGTATATATATATATATTCTGTTACTGGGATCAGTAAGCTCAGTTTCTTTATTCTTATATGTTTGTAAATTGTGCATTTTGTGCTTTAAAAATGATTGAATTATGTAATGCATATCTTCCGGTTAAGGTTTTTATTCCTTTATTTAACCTACATGCAATAATTGTAGAATTATTAGCAATTTAAAAGTTGTTTAAGTGCGGCTAACTAGTGTTTTGAGCACTAACCGGTTCCGCCAATTCCAGGAGAAGGCACTACCGGGCTTGAAATCATCCTGATCGTTGCGCTAGTAATCTACATTAGCGGAATAGTGGATGTATTGCCAATCTAGAGAAACTAAGCTTCGCAACAACTAAGTAACGTCTTCTTTTATTATTGCGAATTAAATTATGCTTGATCCATTCTGGAATTACCATTCAAGTTATATATGGGATAATACATGGTAAAGCATAGCTTCCACAGCAAAGTCAGTCACTTTCTACACCTTCAGTGTCTTTTTGCCGAGTGAGACCAAAAGTAAACTTTCAGTTTTGTGCACGGAAAAAACTGCCGAATTGCTTGTTTTTGCGTAGAAACTGTAACATTAATTATAAAAAATTTTTTAATTCGGTTGGAATGCGCTTTAGCCCACTGCTTGGCGGCGATTGTTTTTTAATGAGCAATAAATGCGCCAACATGGGTAACTCCGTATATTCGCCAACATGGCTGACTGTTTGTACGTTGCCTACATTGTGCAATTCGCTGAAGTTTTTTTTAAGTTTAAAAGGAACGCTGTGCACATGGCATTTTCTTGTAATTTATTTTCGTTATTTTAGCTTATTTTGTTCATTTGTGTACGTTGCCTACATTGTGCAATTCGCAGATGTTTTTTTTTTTAAGTTAAAACGGAACGGTGTGTACATGGTATCGTTTGTAATTTTAATGCCCTTTTAAAAAAAATTCCTTCTTTCTTCGATGCCATTTTGGTTACGTTTTCGCGGAGCGTGTCGGTAAGGTTATGTAACGGCATAAAATGTGTAAGTATTACAACATAAAATGTAAATAATTAATTTAAACCTAACTGACAAATATTTTAATGATCATAATGTTCGTTTTGCATATTATTATCTTTTTGTGGCAACAGTTTCCATACTAATTTATGCTTTAGAATTCTACGTTTTGTTTACAATAGGTTTTCGCGGAGCGTGTCGGGAAGGTTGCAATTGCAAAGACGTTTCGCAGAAACGCGCCGAATTGGCGATTTTCAAAACATCGCCAAGCAGTGGGCTAAAGCGCATTTTCACCTTTAATTCTTTTAACAGTATTTTGTATTTTATGTTTTTGTATATCTTTTAATTTTTAATATAGATATTTTGAAATTTTATGTTATTTTTGCGTTGTCGGAAAGTGAGAACTGAATTAATTATATAAGGAATGTACATCTAATGAAGTTCGGGAGGAAATAAGTTTAAAATGAAAGGCAGGAAAAAATGCGTATAATTTAATATTTTGTACAAGGAAGTCATGGGGTGTACACATCAAATTTTTTTAGTAATGTGTTAAAAAAACGAAAGTATACATTTAACGAAGACCTACAGAAAGAATAGCCGTTTATTGATAAAACTATAAGTGATTCCGATGTACGGTACAATACATGTGCTACAAAATTTTCAATAAACCGTGATGGACGTGCAGATATTAAACTTCATATAAACAGTAATAAACATAGAATGTCAAACTCTGCTGCCGCATCTAGTTCGTCATTAAAGAATTTGGTTGGAATGCGCTTTAGCCCACTGCTTGGCGGCGATTGTTTTTGAATGAGCAATAAACGCGCCAACATGGGTAACTCCGTATATCCGCCAACATGCCTCACTGGGTATTTGGAAGCTACCCGGTCATAGCTTATTTTGTTGATTTGTGTACGTTTTTTTTTTGAAGTTTAAAAGGAACGCTGTGCACATAGCATTTTCTTGTAATTTATTTTAGCTTATTTTGTTCATTTGTGTACGTTGCCTACATTGTGCAATTCGCAGGTTTTTTTTAAGTTAAAACAGAAAGGTGTGTACATGGTATCGTTTGTACTTTAATATCGTTTAAAAAAAATCCCTTCTTTCTTCGATGCCATTTTGGTTACCTTTTTGGCGGAGCGTGTCGGGAAGGTTATGTAACGGCATAAAATGTGTAAGTATTACAACATAAAATGTAAATAATTAATTTAAACCTAACTGACAAATATTTTAATGATCATAATGTTCGTTTTGCATATTATTATCTTTTTGTGGCAACAGTTTCCATACTAATTTATGCTTTAGAATTCTACGTTTTGTTTACAATAGGTTTTCGCGAAGCGTGTTGGGAAAGTTGCAATTTCAAAGACGTTTCGCAGAAACGCGCCGAATTGGCGATTTTCAAAACATCGCCAAGCAGTGGGCTAAAGCGCATTTTCACCAAGAATTTCTTTAAACAAGAGAAAACGGGTGCTAAGAAGAATTAGCTGCGATATAAGATACTCGTGCATACCATACTAATGGATACAACCATAGCTTCAGGTCTGTAGAATCCAGTCTTGGCCTCTGTGGGGTTTGTACGCAATTAATAGACTCAGATTAACCTTTTCGTTTATTTACACGCACAGCATAGATTATATAGACTTTATAGGAATGGAAATACATAAATTGATAAAATTGTAAAAATTCATAAAATTTCCGAACTGAGCATGCTAAGCATTCGCCCTCTCCCACCGAAAGTCAGTCTGACCCTTTTTTAACCTAGATGATACTACCCCTTTTCGCGATTACACTTTTAGAGGACCAGGCACTACATCTTCCCCCTAAGATCGTGGGTGGGAAGGATAACAAAGCCACACATTCTGATAACTAAGCCTGGCGCTCACAATTCAGCATTATATTTACTAATTACCTAAAAGAAAATATTACAACATTTGCATAACAAAATATGTAACTCTTATATGTAAACATTTTAAAGAAAAACTTCAAAAATGATTAAGAATTATCTAATTGCTGTAACTAATTTCGATAACTTTACAAATATTACTTAGTAAAGAAATATCTTGTAATAAGCTTTAAAGAAAATAAGAAAATTAACAATCAATCTAAACAACAAAATTAAAGTCTTTATGAATTGTCCACATCATTATATACCTAAAACGTTTTTTGGTCCATAAAAAAAATAAAATAAGGATGTTCATTTTCTTTCAGTCTATATAAAGCCAAATCTTCCTTCCGTAGTATTTCCTCAGGTATCTTCTTCTTTGTAAGCTCAGTAAGTGGATAGACTAATTTGGAATATAGTCTATAATAGTTACATAGGCCTAATAAACTTTGAGTTGCTTCTTGGTGTTCAGTTTTAATAATCTGGAAATCGCTTTTATCTTCTCGGGATCTGCTTGATGTTTTCCATATCCAGTTACATAACCCAAATACTTGATTTGCGGTTTGGCAAAATCACATTTGTTGATTTTCACTGTAAAGCAAAATTCTTCCAACTTCGTGAGTGTCATATCCAAATGAACCATATGAGATTAAAGTCCTTTGAAAAATAGCGATGTCATTAATATATGATCTGTCAAAGTCTCTGCATTCATTCATAGAATGCTTTATTGATTTCCCTTTTCAAATGTGGCTGCATCGTTTTTCAGACGAAAACTCGCAACTTTAAATCTGTACTTTTGTCTGTGGGTTTTGAACGAAGTGTAATTACGACTTTCAGTACCCATGGGAATAGCTCAATACCCTCGTAATAAATCTAGTGTTGATATTATATTAGCTTGCCATATTGAATGTGTAAGTTCTATTACACTTTGCGTAGGAAAATCATTAGTAATATTACAAAATTCGGTGCATGATACTCAACAAACAATAGAATTCTCCTGTCTTTCTTGTTCACACAAACTATAAGATACGCAATTTCTGCACTGCTTTCTTCTATTCAATCAAGCTTTAACATCTCTTCAATTGTTCGTAAAATTTAGATTTTGACTTTCAGTTTCAGGAATTCGGTAAATATGTGGTTTTTTCCTTTCTTCATTGGCTTTTAATTTTACTTTGTGGAAACCCACCTTTGCAATTTTTACGTTACCTGTAAATAACGATTCGTGCTTTCTTATGACTTGTTGAATTTGCTGTTGTTGATCACTCGTTAAATGTTCAAGTTGCAGTTTCTGGAGAACACCTTTTATATTTTAAGATGAAGCTTGCGGAGTTGGATGAATCTCTGTAAATTCTTCATTTTCGAAAATAACTCTCACGGCATTTACTCTAGCAATATACTTTCTGATTTTATTCACGTGAGCACGTCTTACTTTCCCATCTGAGAGTTTGACTTCATATGAATGAGGTAGACTAACTTTATAATCTGCTCTGGACCAGTCCATCTTGCATAGAGTTTATTGGACGAGTCAGGAATAATCAAATAAACTTCTATCTTCTACTTGAAATTCTTTAGGTATAGCTTGACGATTAAAGTAATTCAAATAAGCTGCCTGTTTCTCAAGTGCTATGACGTATGTTTGATCAGCTGCTTGTTCTGAGTTTGTTTTCATTTCTTGTAAATAATCAACAACTGTTTGCTTCATATCAGTGGACACGTTTTTCTCGACCATACATGAACTTGAACCCCCTGTAATAGAATTGGGAATCTCTCGATAAGCAAACAGCTAATATGGCAGATGCTTAACCCAGTTAGATGTGTCCTTGCGAATGATAGGATGCAAAGCGTTTTCCGAAACTCGATTATACCTCTTCGACAAGTCCATTACTAGCTGGATGATATCCTGGAACTGAAAAGTTTGGATGGCATCCAAGACGCTTCATAAATTCTTGTGTTAGCTGAGAAATAAAGTTAGTCCCTTGATCAGTCGCTATAATTTTCGTAATACCAGTTCTTGTAAATATTTACAACAGAGTTGCTGTTAAAGAGCGTAATGGAATTGCTTCTGGCCAACGTGAATGTTGATCAATTAGATATAAAACTTATTTGTTTCCTAGCCGAAGGAGGTTCTATAGAACCTATAATATCTATATTAACAGCTTTAAATGGCAAATAAGGTCTTAGAACTGGAGTAATAGGAATTCTATCAGTTATGTTTTCGGTACTTCTTAATTCACGATTATTCGGACACGATTCGTATAATAGAGAGTATTCTGCAATATCTTTAGCCGTATTGGGCCAGTAAGAATTTTACTGATTCTCTTTTTTGTTTTTCTTTATTCGCATGTGAGCTCCGGAAAGGATTTCATGGGCTAATTTTAACATATCTTTTCTTCGACGCTTTGGAAGAACTAACTTTTGAGCTGAATCTCCCATTACTTTCTCCTTATGAAAACTTGTATTACCAAGTTCCACTAAATTTTCTTTACCCTGTTTTAAATTAATTCTTAACTTCTTCCGAAGTAGGGCAAGACATTATCATATGGATCATGAGAACATGATCCATATGATAACGTCTGTACTGGAGTTGTTACTGAATCCGTGTAGACATATTTATCATCCCTATTTCTCATTTTAATTTCTTCATATGGCAAAGGAATGTTTATTTCAGGTGTATTTGACTCCGCAGGAATGTTGTTTTAAACATTGCTCAATAGTAGTCTAAACATTTCTCAATGTCGCCTTCCAAATTCATTTTCCCCGAAATTTCGCTTCCCCCATCAAACCGCATCCGTGGTGCAAGAGTTGAAGTGTGTGTATGCGTAATAAAACAATTTACGTTCAAGTGATCTGTCAGCGACGTCAAAATATCTACCGGGTAGCTTAATAAATCAAAGTCCTCTTCTTTCAACGACGTAAATAGTCTTATTAATTTTTCTTCTATTTCTTCGCCGAATGCAGATTTTAACTTGAATTTTCCATTATTTTTTTTTCCATTATTTTTGGTAATCGATAATAGCATCAATTTCTGTATTTTCAGCTAATGTTTTCACATATTGCAAACGCTGAATTTTGATTTGTTTCTTATCGAGATATTCTGCATTAATCAGGGATACAACAGCGTCATTTTTCTGTGATTTGTTTCTTTCGGAAGTAGTTTTAATTTTCGCCATTAAATTTTTCTGACAGTCATTAGTTCTTTCTATATTGGACAAATCATCCGGATTTCGCTTAGGAGGCGGTACATAGCGAGTACTTACCCGGCTTAAAAGTTCTCTATTTTTCAATTGTGAGTCATAGTCATACATTTCCAATTACAGAAGTATTTTAAATGACGAAAATATTCATGTTTTGGCAATGTCAAATTTATTATTTTTGACAAATAACGAAATGTTAACTTTGAGTGTGGTCTTCAGGTTCTTATATTTGGGAAAATGTTATACTCGTTATGAAAAAATTAGAAGTTTGATTCCCGTACGTCAAAAATTGACCGGATATTTAATTTCCAGATTTGCCCTTTTTGATGTTATTTTCTAATTGCCTTGAGAGATCGGTGAATTATAACAATTCGAGGAAATGAAGTGCAACAAAAAAGTATTATTCAATAGGCCCTATAAGGAAGTCATGTGGTGTCCACGTAAGATATTTTTAGTAATCGAAGTATATTAACGTGGCTTAATTAAATAAACACTACTAGGTAAGAACTTTCTTATTACTATTTTTTTCAGCGGTGGACACTAGCCATCCCATTGGTTAGCCACTAGTGGTCACTTTATTGTCGAAGCACCTAATAGGAGGGCCACCGGTAGATAAAAATTATATCCCCGCGTTTACATTGTATAATATTGTAGATCCATGTTCATTTTCCGCGCTGTTACAGGAAACGCAGTATCAGCATATAATGAGATGTAACTGTACTTTGATTTTACTATATTCATCAACGAAGCTTGTGATTTCCATAAATGGATAGAAACAAAAACCACCTTATTTTATTACTTCTTCTTGCAAGCAAATGAAAACATTTTCTTGTGTTCCGTGCTATTTGAAAATGATGTTATTTTTGCCATCCACTATGTCTTAGTTTCTGTTTCTTTTGTTACATCGTACTTCAGCATGATTGCCACCGGATATATTTATTTTTATTAAATTATTATTAAACTGAAGTATAAGTAATCATTAATTAATATTAAAGGCAGGACCAACGTCAGAGTTAGTGTAAACGCTTTAGTAAAATGTTTAGAATTCGAAGTGGCATTGGGTGGCAGAGTATGAGGCGCAAAGACTGCATCGTCCAACACAAAGCCTAGCCGCCCCTGGTTACTGCAGCGAACGTAAATATGAATTATTCAACGTCACTGAAGGTTGGCAAATGCCATGGAGTTCCAAGAGCGACGGGTAAAATTACTAAATAGAACAGTGGTCTCGAACTTCCGACTCCCAAAGCAATTTTATGTGGCCCGCGATTACATTTCAGTTATGTATTTGTTGCAACAAAGATTTTAAGATTTTTAGTTAATTGAAGTCCGAGTTTATATCATTTTTATTACCATTAACCCTGGATTTAAGGGGGTGGATGACAGCCATCCCTCAGTGATATTTGTCGCAACTTAGTACACACTGTATGTTGGATTTTCGAAATCGCGCCTTTTAGTAGCTGAATGTTAATTAGCAATGTTTGTTGTGGCGAGCTGCAGTAGCACACTCTGTGTTCTGTTCCTGTCTACACTTTATAAGAAATAAACAGAAGAAAAAAATCTGAAATGTTTCAGATTTTAAATTACGTCCAAAGGGGCGTTTATTTAACATTTTGTGTGTTACCTTTATTTGTTAAATACCATGTTCTTCGCACTTAAACCATAAAATTCAGTTCAACAGCAATATCGCAAAATAATTTTAAATTGAGCATATCTTTAGAAATTTCGGTACACGCGCTCAGGCGCTGGAGATAAAAATGTTTTTCTGTACAACGTTGGTATTGCTGGCTTTGAAATCTTTGAGTTCGTTAATGAAAAATTCGTTAAAGTTTTAGAGAATATTGTTACGAATTTCACATTTATTTGGCTATTTATTTAGAACTGTAATTAAAATTCCTTTTTATTTTCCCGTGCAACGCACGCAGACGATTTTTGAAGAGAAAGCTACGTCAAAAAAAAAAAAAAAAAACATGCATACATTTATGCAGATTTTTCATTTTTTAAAATTTAATGCAGAGCGGTAACATTTAGTGGCAACAATTTGAAAAGTGATACACCGTTTTTGTGTTTCCGACGCAAAATCGCAAAACGAAAGTATTAGTCCTTCGGGACTAAATCCCTTTGGACTAATAATAGTGATCATAAAAATGTCCTTTTATTCAGTAAAACGTTGTGTGCTGTCAACAGTGTAGCCTGTAATTAACATTTTGTCATATGAATGAAAGAATCATTATTTAAAAAGTTATTTTCCTTATTTATAAATACATTTTAATAGGTCGGTGACACATGTCACCCACGCATCTGATTGTGCAACACAAACTACGCGCCTTACGCAGGGTTAAAAATGAATATTAACAATGCGCCAAAAAATATCTAAATGGAGCTAACTAATTTCCAGTGTAGTATAAATATTATTCAATGATATGAAGGCACGGATGTTTTATTCTTTTATTCTCCTACTTGTCAAAAAATAAAACGCTCAGCTACGAATTTTCGCGCTAAGAATAATTGCTTTGTTTAGAATACATTTATATGCCAACAGATCATTATCACCATTAAAAATAACAAGAAAAAAACCATGTTCACGGATAAGTATCTACAATCCGTTGAGAAGATAATTTGTTAATCTCTCGCCAAGGCTTTATCAGAATCTGTCAAGAGGTAACGAAGTTTGTAGTTAATTATATACCAACGTATGTTTACGTATACGTCGTAGAACATTTTAGTAAATAAGAGAAAGAGACCTGGTTGTCATTATTTATTTTCGAGTTTTGTTCCGCTTCTAATGATTAACTAAACATATTAGATTTATTTGAAATAAATACGAGTCTGAAAAGTAATGTTTAGCTGTCAATATATTTGAATTATTAAATGCAACGAACGGAAAGGTCTCGCAGATACCAGATTTCAGGCAAAAAATAAATATCAATTTGAAGTTTTTTGCATATTATTATTATTGTACTTATAATATGCTTTGAAAAATATTTGGCGAGAGAAATTAATTTTTATTAATAAAAATTGACATTTTATGTATAGCTAAATAAATATTCTGGGCCGTTAGCTGGTTTTAGGTCGGGCGTTCGGCCTGCATGCAAAGAGTTTGAGACTGCTCGTTTAGAATAATATTGCTACAATTAGTTTGATTAGTTAATTATGGGAGCAAAGCACGCAAGGATGTGTCCAATGGAGTACGCTCGAATAATTGTTGGAATGCCAGAATGTCCATTTTGGAATAACCCACTTTGGATTGAAGTGAAATGCTCATCTTTATTTTGCTCAGAATGTTTATTTTGAAATGATCCATTTGGGACTGAAATGGAATGCTCAGAATGTTCACCACGTTGCACCTTTATTTCTCTAGAAGTTTCAAAGTCTCAATACACTTGTGTTGAGACTTTGGAAGTCTGAAGACCGTAAGGATGTTTCCAGTGGAGTATGATCGAATATTTGATGGAATGCCCAGAATACTCATCTTGGAACGACCCATTTTGGATTGAAGTGGAATGCTCAGCATGTTAACGACTTAATTACCATTCTGGGCTGTTCTTTGAAGTGTGTTAAGTTTTAAAATTAACGATTAGCTTTTATTTAGAAAAATTTACTTCCTGTGGTCTGTATTTGTTGCAGATATGTTGTATGGAATATTTAAAAAAAAATGAGCCACCCTCAGCATATTTCACTTAAAACACTCCAGAGCAGATAACCTTTCCATGGTTTGCCATCCAAATTTCGCTTTTCGAATATGAGAGTTGGATTTTTAAAGAAATGAAATCCACTTCGAAGTTTTCTTTTTTTTTCCTAACTGGGAATGTTTTAATCAGGTCAGTTTAGAAATACGCTTAGTGTAACTAACTTAAAATAGCAAATCGGCGAAGAAAGATTTTGACTAATTTCTACCGTCTCTTGTTTCTTTGTGAACTTGGCAACAATGCATTTCTTAAGTACACCCAACTCTTTTTTTTCACACAATTTTGAAAAGCACGGTTCACCAATAAAAATAAATACACTTTTTACACCAACTTTTTTTGTTCTAGCACGAACCTCCCCCGCCAAAAATGTTTTTTTTTTAATTCTAATTTTTACATGTGATCAGAAGTCGTTCGGTTTATGCTCACACATGTGTTAGTGACTTGGTCTACTTCACCAAAGAATTTCAACGTAATCTTGGAAGTTTTGTGTAACTGGATATCAAGATAAGCAACTTGAGAAACTCCCCAACACCACCACCACCAAAAAAAAGTCTAATAACAACAAAGGCCTTTAATAACGAACAAAATTCTTTGAATCAAACCAGACAGTTGTGCTAGACGTATCAGACTTATCTACTGATGATGCATTTTTGGTCCAGTTTGTAATAAATGTGCACGCTTGTTATCAAATAGCTATGGATAGTTGCAAAATTGATTTTTATTCCTAATTTCAATATAAATTTTTATATGTACACTGCGCAAAACAAAAAAGGTCAGTTTTATATCTCCCGTTACTGAGCTACTAACAGAATTCAACTTGGCGTTTTTCATGTCTCGAAAGCGAGACTTAGGATACGCATCATATTTATTTATAGCATTGTTCTAATATAGGTATTTTGGCACAAAATCGGAATTTTCTTAAATGACACGCCCATTTCTTTTTCCGTATTTCCATGTTTCAAATTATGCCAAACTACCAAGTATTGTAAAAATTAGCTGTCCAAATTTTAGCTTTTCACTGTTAATTAAATAGGGTATATATTTATTAATATCCTTTTTAAAACTTATTTGATTCTTCCTGTCACATTTCAATATTTAGGTTCATTCGAAATAAAATTCGCTCATTTTTTATGATTTATTTTTAAAATTTGTATTTTAAAATATTTTTTATAAATTTCTGGAAAAAAAAATTTAATTATAGCCTATTTCATCAATTATCATTTTACCTAAGATGATCATCTTAAAAGTAGGTGTATTTCTAAGCATACCTGCAAAAAATAGTTTTTAATTCAAAAATTACCTAAGATATACATGGATTCTAAAGTTTGGTATATTCGTTATAAGCCGAACCAAATGTGGTTTGCCGAACTTAATTATTTGAAAGTATGAATGATGACTATTTTTTCTGCTCGTGTACAATAAAAAATAAGAAGGGAAAATAGGTTGCTATAAATTAACAAAGTTCGGCAAACCACATTTGGCGTTATTATCGCTTATAACGAATATACCAAACTTTAGAACGCGCCAAATGTAAATTCATGTATATCTTAGGTAATTTTGAATTAAAAACTCTATTTTTTGCAGGTATGCTTAGAAATACACCTACTTTTAAGATGATCATCTTAGGTAAAATGAAGATGGTAAAATAGGCTATAATTCAATTTTTTTTTTCCGAAAAATTTATAAAATATATTTAAAAATACAAATTTTAAAAATAAATCATAAAAAATGGGCGAATTTTATTTCGAATGAATCTAAATATTGAAATGTGACAGGCAGAATGAAATAAGTTTTAAAAAGTATATTAATAAATGTATACCCTGCTCAATTAACAGTGAAAAGCTAAAATTTGGACAGCTAATTTTTACAAACTACTCGCGCGATTTTTACAATACTTGGCAGTTTGGCATAATTTGAAACATGGAAATACGGAAAAAAAATGGGCATGTCATTTAAGAAGATTCCGATTTTGTGCCAAAATACCTATATTAAAACAATGCTATAAATAAATATGATGCGTATCCTAAGTCTCGCTTTCGAGACATGAAAAACGCCAAGTTGAATTCTGCCAGTAGCTCAGTAACGGGAGATATAAAACTGACCTTTTTTGTTTTGCGCAGTGTACATATAAAAATTTATATTGAAATTAGGAATAAAAATCAATTTTGCAACTATCCATCGCTACTTGATAACAAGCGTGCACATTTATTACAAACTGGATCAAAAATGCATCATCAGTAGATAAGTCTGATACGTCTAGCACAACTGTCTGGTTTGATTCAAAGAATTTTGTTCGTTATTAAAGGCCTTTGTTGTTATTAAAGACTTTTTTTTGGTGGTGGTGGTGTTGGGGAGTTTCTCAAGTTGCTTATCTTGATATCCAGTTACACAAAACTTCCAAGATTACGTTGAAATTCTTTGGTAAAGTAGACCAAGTCACTAACACATGTGTGAGCATAAACCGAACGACTTCTGATCACATTGTCAAAATTAGAATTTAAAAAAACATTTTAGGCGGGGGGTTGGTGCTAGAACAAAAAAGTTCGTGTAAAAAGTGTATTTATTTTTATTGGTGAACCGTGCTTTTCAAAATTGTGTGAAAAAGGAGTTGGATGTACTGAAGAAATGCATTGTTGCGAAGTTCACAAAGGAACAAGAGACGGTAGAAATTAGTCAAAATCTTTCTTCGCCGATTTCCTATTTTAAGTTAGTTACACCAAGCGTATTTCTAAACTGACCTGATTAAAACATTCCCAGTTAGGAAAAAAAACGACAAAACTTCGAAGTGGATTTCATTTCTTTAAAAATCCAACTCTCATATTCGAAAAGCCAAGTTTGGATGGCAAACCATGGAAAGTTTATCTGCTTTGGAATGTTTTAAGCGAAATAAGCTGAGGGTGGCTCATTTTTTTAAATATTCCATACAACATATGTGCAACAAATACAGACCCACAGGAAGTAAATTCTTCTAAATAAAAGCTAATCGTTAATTTTAAATATTAACACTCTTCAAAGAACAGCCCAGAATGGTAATTAAGTCGTTAACATTCTTTGCATTCCACTTCAATCCAAAGTGGGTCGTTCCAAAATGAGTATTCTGGGCATTCCAACAAATATTCGAGCATACTCCACTGGAAACATCCTTGCGGTCTTCAGACTGGTTAGTTTTTACTGCAGTTTTCGGAACGTAAATAGTATCGAATGCGAGGCGCCCAGTGGGTTACGTAGCTTGCTAAGTGAATAATTTTTGGCGCAAGTTGAAAAAAATACGCCCAGATAAATTTTTAAATTTCTCCGTAAATTTCTCACCAAAATTCCAAAATTACAGATATGTATAGATATAACTTGAGTCGTAGAATTGAAATATGGAAAAAAAAGTCCGATATTGTGTCAAAATATCTATGTTAAAACAATGCTGTATATAAATCTAATATATATATCTTAAGTCGCGCTTTCGAGACATGAAAAACGCAGCCTACCTATGAACTTAACTTTCACTGTACGCTAATTAAAATTTTTTTGTAATAAAAATGAATTGTTTTTGTTTTATAAATATGTAATATGGATTTCATTATTACGTTTTCGTAAGACGATTTTTTAAAGTTGTGGAACAGATCCCCAAATTTACCATATGTCGCATGTACGTTTTATACGATTTTTTTCACCGTTTTCTAAGGAACGTATCTGCCGTGTAAAAAAAAAGGCGTTAGGTAAATTAATGTTTTGTCTTGTTCTATCTAAATTCTTTTTTTTCGCTTCAAGTATAGTTTGAGAAATTTAAGAAATATTTACCAATTTCTATCTAAAATATAGTACACGAATACCGCGAATACAGTACACGAATAATTTAAGAAATATTTATTCAAGTTACCGCTTGTAACTTGAATAAAAAAAATATAGTTTTTAATTACATTGCAATGGGGCCAGAGATAAAAGGATATTTTTATATGTCGGTGAAACAACAAAAACTTGTTAGAATTGATTGTTACACTCTTGATAAAAGCTTTTGATTAAAAGTCTACACTTTGTCGAATCGAAACTTAAAGCAAAATAGAAATTATAGGAAAGGACTCTTCTTTATGCAAATTAAAGTATGAATTTTAGCAGAAAATCTTGTAGATTAATTAGTCTAAATGTTTTATCTCAGCTATAAAAGTACCCTATTTAAATATACTTGTATCATGTTTTATGAAGACTGAATGACAAATTGTCTAAGAAAAATTAAAATTTTCGCATTAAAAGTACCTGTAACCTTTTTATTTAATTACACAAATTCTAGAAATGATCGTTTGGTTTGTTCCAGATACGAACAGGGTGTGAATCATTCATATTTTTGCTTTGCTTTGGTCGTTTGACAAATCGTTTGTTTCTTGCTATAATTTAATTTACGTACCGATTTTAAATGATGAATAATTATGCAAGTTTAGTACCTACATCAATTGATGGATTTATGAGGTCACTCAGCTTAAGATTTACAAGGTATAGTTACTGTTTTTTTATAGATTAATTGATGGTTTGGAGGCCACTTGAAACATGGAAGCTGTTACGCTTAAAGATAATATCATAATAACAAAAAAAGTTCCTTTTTATCAAATGCCGCCCAGACGGGAAAGTATTTCGTGACTGTGAACTGCGGCACCAAAGAGTATGGATTCGAATCTCGGAGAAGGTATGGATGTAATTTTTGTCTCTTCATAGGAGATAACGGTGGTCCACCTGTTAGGTGCGTCCATAATAAAGAGACCACCGCTTCTGGCCTTAGTAGCAGCCCAAAGCCTCTAAGTGACTGGAGCCCGCCATTGTTTGGAGGGGGGGGGACATTTCATTGAGTGATATTTATTAAACTTGAAACCTTTTAACATAACTACAGTATCGGTCTTTTATAAATTTGCTGATTATAATCTAAGCTGTTTATTACATTTGAACTTCCAAGAACCAAATGCATACTAATCAATAGAAAAACTGCCGTGTATTAAACTCATCTCTCCGGCTTATGAATATTAGATTGGCAGAAGATTGATTCTACAGTGCCAGAATATCCTAGTAGTACCTATCAAAGCTTTCTGTAGTTCATCCATTAAACATTAAACATATTATAACACGTAGCTTTTTAGTTCAGTTATGTAGTGCTTCAGTAAAACGGGCGTGATCGAAATTTTCCAATCAATGTCTGTAAGACACTATTTTCAGAGTTCTTTGTCCGCGATGGAATTCGGAGGGAAAGAATTTCCTTATCGTAGGTTAACAAAAACAATCCTCTAGAGTAGAAGCACTGTGAATGAGTAAAGATTCCTTCTTGCATACCAACTGATAGGAGAGGGAAGTACAATTTCTGTATACCATCTTTTAAAGTTTCCACAATCTGAAAATATAGGGATTCAGTTCAGGATAGTTCATAGGGTGCTATAAAAAAGTTCATGAAAATGCTTCTTAGCATTACCGTACATTAAATATCTTTGAATAGAAGGAGGTCGTAATTGTAGGTTGAAGATAAAGCAGAAGCTACTTCGGATATTTCAATACTCCGAATTCAGCTCTGAAAAAACAAAATAACAACTTGAGAAATTGAATGCTTGGTCTGGTCTTATATAGTTTTCTCCCAGCCGCCGAGACATCTCTATAACTTTCTGCTTCTCGAAATTAATGGAAGGCATATGAAAGCCGGATACGGTTACAGCTAATATATAGGAATCAATTACAGTTATTCTTTTACAATATCCATTCTAGATTAGAAGGATTGGACCAAAATGTAACCAGATGGTCGACAAGCTTGGCGAATTTTTGCTATTTCTCGCCAAATTAGCCATTTACTCGATGTTAAGTAGACTTGTAAAGACACTAGGTATTTTTTGAAAGTAGGAGAGATGTAAAATGACCAGTACCTTCACCGAGACACGAACCTCTCGAATACGCGTCGAGAGTGCTGACCAATACACCACGAAGGCATGCGAAGAAGGCGGGAGGAATACCTTATAGACTTGCCCCTATTCTTAACTTTTCGGTAGTTTCGTTTCTCTCAAGCTTTTCATTTTACATTATACAGAAAAATAGAACAGTTTCGGGTATAATTTCACTAAACTTAACCTATCTGTGTACAGAATTTGTATCACTTTAATTCTTTGGGAATGCATTTTCCTTCTTTCATATTCTTTAGTTCTTCCGGAAAACTTTCTTTCTATATTTTCTTAATCCAGTAGGTTTCTGCGTCGAAAGTTCCATCTGCGTGTAATTCACATTGAATTATGCCATCTTTCTTTTTGCTTATCGTGTTAAATATGAATGTCATAACATACGCTGTTATTCTGTACAACTTTGCCATTGAATTAAACATATTCGAATCTACGAAGTAGGTGTACTTTTTCTTAGTTTCACGAAATGCCATATTTATTGATGTTTTAAACCTTGATTTTTTCCCCACCATATTCAAAAGATCAATTTTAACATTACTGTGAGGCTATTTTTCTTCAGATTATTTTAACTTTTCCTTGTTTATGAGGTCTGTTGCTCTGTATCATTTTGATATTCCGTCCACTGAATTATCTCAAATGCTGCAATGTCTCCAGTTCGCTGGATCAGATCCTTCTTGAATTTCACTAACTCTATTCGCGACGAAAATCTTCCACTGTTTGGCATTTCCTTGCATTCAGCAGAGAGCTACTGTGGAATCCTTTTATAATAAGTAACTATCCCTTGCGTGTGTTTTTACGCAAGTTGAATATTCTTGCTGCAATCATGTTGTCATCAACTTTAACCGTGGCAAAGCGTTTTTCATGCAAGTTAAGTACTTGCTGCAATCATGTTGCCATCAACTTTAACAATGGCAAAGCGTTTTTCATGCAAGTTAAGTATTCTTGTTGCAATCGTGTTGCCATCAACTTTAACCGTGGCAAAAGGTTTTTCACGCAACTTGAGTATTCTTGCTGCAATTAATGTTGCCATCAACTTTAACCGTGGCAAAGGGTTTTACAGGCAAGATGAGTATTGTTGCTGCAGTCAATGTTGCCATCAACGTTAACCGTGGCAAAGTTAACTTCTTTACTAGTTATTCTCTTAATTTAGATGGTACAAAACTGACTTCAAAATTCGCGTATGATATTGTAGAGTTATTAGGTTTTTTTGCAAAAAAGACAGGAAAAATGAGCAATGCCCTCACCGGGACTCGAACCTGGACCTCTCGAACACGCGCCGAGTGGGCTACCATTACATCACTAAGGCATGCAGAAAGGAGGCGAAAATACCTTATATTTTAAAGGGCGACTCGGGATTTAGGGGACCCAGTCGCCAAATCCTGGTGGTGAAGAATCATCATCCACCACCTTTTAATTCGGGCCCCAGTGTAGTGTCGTTAAAATTTCTGAAGCAGGAGACATGAAAAATGAATGCGCAATGCCGTCAGCGCGACTCGAATCTGGATCTCTCGAATACGCGCTGAGTGTGCTACCGTTACACCACGAAGGCATGCAGAAAGGAGGGAGAAAATACCTTGTAGCGGACAAATGCGAACACTTTCATTCGTAGATTTTCCAGTTTAAAAAATAATAATATCAGAAATATTCAATCCGATGATTTAATAATAACAATACTTAATTAACTAATTATTTCATTACTCTGAAAAAAAAATGCATGCATACGTTATTAGCACAAAAAGGAAAGTCTCTGAGTTATTACATTTGCACTTTTTAAACAATTTGCATAATTTTTCAAAATAGCAGAATTAAACATGTTAAAGTTAAAACTAAAATACTGGATGGAAAATTAAAAAGTACAGCAACCAATGTAGAATTGCTGAAAGGAAACGCATTTTCCGCTTTGAATTATTTAAGTAACTATTCTAAGGCCACGGTACGGAAGGAAATACATTTTGTTTTCTGTGTAATGCCGAGCGTCGGTTAAAACCAGGGCTTCGAACCGTAATTTTTCTTGTTCCGGTTTTCGTTCCGGTTCAACTAAAAAATTAATGTCGGTTCAGTTCCGGTTTTCACTCCGCCAAAAATAACTGTTTTCGGTTCAGTTCCGGTTTTCGCTCCGCCAAAAATAACTGTTTTCGTTTCAGTTCCAAATGAATAATTTCATTTTATGTATATTCTTATCTGTACTAAAAATATAATTCTATCATAAACAAAAAATGTAATTCTATCAAAATTTAGAAGATTTTATTCTTTTTTTAACTGGTACACTATGTGAATTGATGCAAACAGCAGGTACGATAAGAGCGGTGAGCAGAGGACGGCGAGCATTGGCATTGTTATCCATTATCAAAATCGCATTTGACAACTAGGTTCATGATTACCCACATTCGTCGTTTGACTCTCACATCGTGCACTTGGCCTTGCAATAATTATGTAAAAAATATACTATTTATTTAACATATGAAAATTGCCTCTAATTATTAATATATCTTCTAACGTGGTTTCACTGAGATTACTTCTGTTGTCTCGGAGAATAAATTTCAAACCTGAAAACGCTCTTTCAACACTAACTTGTGTAGCTGGAGCTGCCAAAACCACCATTGCAATCTTATACAAGTGCGGATATGTAATTTTATTCTCTTCCCAGAAATCTAAAATATTATGCTTTATATCAAGCCTTCGTACATTGTCAAAATTATTTAAAATGAATTCAATGTCAATCTCGGTAGAAATAGAGGTTCTATGTGTTTTTATTATTGCCAATTCTTTACTTTTTAAAAAAGTCTCTAAATCGTCTTCATTTTCATCGCTTTCAGTAGAAGATTTTGTTTCCTCGTTTACTATTGAAATGGACTTTTCAAAAAATTGTAATTTGTTCCAAATATTCTTTAAATGTTGCACAGCCTGTACCTTTTGTGACGTGGAAAGCAAAATTTGATAACGCGGGTCCAAATAAACTGCTCCTACTAAACTATCAATTTCTATTAACAATGCTTCCCTGTCAGATAACTGATTATATAAAATATCTGCAAAGAAATTTTTAAAATTTCGTAACTTTATTTTGCAATGTGTCCAAATTCCGTAAAAATCGCTTAAAGTTAATTCTTCACTTTGTAGTTTCAAAGTTGCTTCCGTTAGGGGTTGTAGGGTATCAACAATTAATTTTAATTTCACCCATTTACTGTCTGCAAAATAGTAATCTAAATTATGTTCCGCTAAAGATGAGCTAAAATCTTTGCATTCCAATAAAGATTTTAACATATTATATGTACTATTCCATCTAGTTGGACAATCCAAAATTGGTCTTTTAGTATTAACGTCTTTAAATTTTAACATAAGAGATGGAATGCGCAGCTTTTTCACCAACCCCCTAGCATCAGAAATAAATTCATTGAAATTGGCATTTTTTATAGAGTCTTTAATTGCTAGTTGCAATGTATGTGCAGCACATCTTATTCCGATTAGTTTATTAAAAGAAAAGTTGTGATCAAAAAATACTCCATCTTCAAAGTGATCCCTAGTTTCGAAATTTCCATTTTTCATTTCGATAACTTCGTCTTCAATTTCGGATCCTAATAAGTTGACAAATGAAATCATATTAGCTCCATTGTCCGTAGTAATTGAATAAATTTGCTGAATATCGATATTATATTTTTCTAGTACTTTTTCAACCATATTTTTAATATAAATTCCAGTATGTTTATCTTTCAACTCTGTCATTCCCAAAGTAAACAAATTTATTCTTTCGCCTATTATCAACTGAGCATTGATTCCCAAAATTGATCTATTTAATCTGGTAGCTATGTCAATTTTTAAGGAAATTACTTTTTTTTTCGAGTGCTGTACTTATTTCAGAGACAATTTTTACAGCTGTCTCTGGTATTAATAATTTAATATTTTCAGTATTTACTGAAAAATGATTACCTATTGCATTAACAATTGGGTTCAAAATCTTTTTGAATCCTGAATATTCTAACATTTCAAATGAACAGCCATTAACAGTAATAAGTTCAATACATGCTTTAAGGACTATTTCCTTGTTTAATTTTACTTTCAAAAATTCTGATTTTACGTATTTATCCAAAGTTTCTTGTGAACCGCTGGATCCGCTGGTACTTGGAGTAGCTTCATCTCTTATGTTCAACTTAATTTTCTTTTTTTGCTGTACAGTTTTAAATTCATTACTATGATGTCTTTTTAAATGTCGTTCTAAATTGGCAGCATGATTTCCAATCATAGAAGTGTCGCATATATTACAAATACTCTTATTCTCTGTTTTGTGATATGTGAAAAAATCCCTGCTAGTATTTGTCTTATTTCTCCCCATTCTAAAAACGAAAAGGAAAAAAAATAAAAAGATCAAATAAATTTTTAAAAATATACAGTTATTAAATTATAGCTATAGAATAGGGTCTGCCCCTCAAATATAAATTAAGTAATAATTAGTGCTGTACCGAGTACTCGGTCATTTACTACTCGGCCGAGTACCCAGTAATTGGTTTTAAAAAGTTCCACTGATATGCTCATGAAGAATTTTGCATTTATTGAAATGAAAACATGAATTTGAAGCATATAATCATAAATTCTATTTCAATTTGAAATGTAACTAAATATTCACCCTAAAGACAATATCGAACAAATCATAGACAAATTTTAAAATATAGTCTGAGAAAATGTGCTATTAGTATACAGAACAAATAGATTTTAAAAATCAATACACTGGTACTTACGTTATCAGTAATTCAACATCAGAAGACAGAGCCGTATGAGGACTTGGCGAAAAAGGTGGCCGTCAGGGGCGCAACTGAGTTTGGAGCGCAAAACAAAAGAATAGAGAGCCGGTTGAGAGTTACACGCTATTTTTTATTTATTCTTTACTTGACTAAATACTTCTAGTTGACCATTGTAGTTAGTCTCCAGGAATTAATACCGACTGTCACTAGCCTTTTTACGTCTCCTGACCAATTAGACAAAGACACGTATTAGTACGCGTACATCACATACTTCCTGCTGAGCAGCTGGTTTGTCTATCTAAACAGTCTATACAAACATCCGTGGATGATCGCATGCTGAGATGTGAAAAATAAAATATAACTCGATATTTTTCTTAAAAAATCATCTATACTTCTAGTTTAATCAACTGAATTAAATATGTCTTCTACAAGTAGTTTCATGCGAAACTGAAACAGAAAAATACTAGTGAATATCAAAATAGGAAATCGAGAAGCAGTATACATGTAATGATAATTATAAAGTTGACGTTAAATTAGAAAATATTGATAAGTTGGTAACAGTAACAAAATGACTGAAAGATATATCGAACCGAAATAAACCGATATTTTTTTTCGGTTCAGTTCCGGTTTTCGTTCCGACCAAAATAACGGTTTTTTCCGGTTTTCGGTTCAGTTCCGGTTCGAAGCCCTGGTTAAAACATATCTGACAGACAGTTGGAATCGTTTTTATCGCATCGTAAACACTCATAACGACATACATTTAGAGGAAGTTCTTATTATTTAAACGATTTCTTTTTCGTTTACGATGGCAAATTATCAAGGATTTTTCATGCCATTCTTTAGGTCTGTCTCTTCCCGGTTTTCTTATAATTAGTAAGTCAGGCAAGTAGTAATCAATTACAGTTGAGCTTCCTTCGCACCCAGTAATTATCCGTGGTCTACAACTCAGGAAAAAATTCTTTTGAGGTTTGACTTTATGTAAATGTAAGCGAAGTGGCAAACAATCTATAACGGAATGTGAAATTATTGAAACGAGCTTTAAATAGTATATTCTAATGATAATTGCGATAGTATGCAAGTGCATACACGTTTCTTGCAGATGTTTTATGTAGGAGGGAGAGAAAGATTGACAATTACGAAACCTCATTCATGTTCTCAGGTTACAAGTCCCTCGCTCCTTAGTTTTAGTTCAGGTTCTCACACACGGTGGCTATAATAGTGTGAACGGGGGACTGTGGCTATCTCTGATTAAGGTGACTGACTTCCGTTTCTCGCGGTTAAACACAATTTTTAATCATCTTCCTCCCTGGTTTTTATTAATCTCTCTATTCTCATTTCCGAGATTTTATATCAGCTTTCCGTGCCCACTGTTAAGATCTGCTAAGCTTAGGAGAAATCGGGGTCATTAAAGAGAAAATTGCATAAATATATAAGTATGAAGGCTTCGAGATTATATATATTGCGCCCAAAGTGACTTTTTTTAACGTTTTGTGTGTTACCTTTATTTATTAAATATCATGTTCTTCGCACTTAAACCTTAAATTTAATTCAACTTGAACATCACAAAATGTTTAAATAGGGAATATCTTCAGAATTTTCGCTACTCAGTCTCGCGCACTGGAGATGAAAATGTTTTTTTTTCTCCCGTACAGTGCTGCCATTGCTCGCTTTAAAATCGTTTAATTAAAAATTAGTTAATGTTTTACAAAATATGAAATAGATAATAAAGCAAATTTCAAATTTGGCCTTCCAGATGCGCATATTCGAGTGGAGAACAACATTATTCATGTCTCTATGTACCATTGTTTTTTCATAATGCTAGAAACATACATTCATGCAGATTCTTCGTTATTTAATTTCTCTAAATACAATGCAGGTCTGTAATATTTGGTGGCAACAATTTGAAAATCGATGCAAACGTTTATAGTGAAGCAGCGCAGAATGCCGAAACGAAATTAATAGCCCTTCTGGCAAAATTGCCCCTTTGGGCTAATAAATGCGAAGAAATATCCGTACGTACTTTTGTTACCTGACCAGATTATTATATTAAAACTTTCAGCATTACAAGAAGAATTGACTGATGTAATCCTGAAGAGGATTTATCATCAGTGCACTTTATTAAAGAGGCAATTCAAGCGATCTCATTTGGCATCCGGTCGATTGAAGCAGTCCTATTTCATATTCATTTGTAAATAGTTTTATCCTTTTGCAAGTGTATTGAGGTAACTGGAATTGATAGCCATTCCTATTTGTATTTACATAAACACTGACCATATGTAACTTAAATGGCCAGAAATTTATCCTCATTGTGGATAAATCTCCAGTACAATTCAGCAAGGACAGAATTGGGGTACAGTTCCTGCAGTATCCCGTATGTGTTTTTTTTCCTTGTTAAGAACGACTCCTCAGACAATCTAACGTCTGCAATCTGCATAATTTTCTAAACTGCAATAGTTGTTGTGTTCTAAGGAGAATCCCAATTTATTTCTTTTTCTTAGCCTACTTTTAATTGTTTTTCTCATATGTGAAAATTGTTAGTTTCAAGCTGAAATAGAATTTCAAGTTTTCATCTTTTATCTGGCTAGTTCATTCAGGAGATTTTGACAAACAGTTGCCGCCAGAAATGGGATGTCTTTGAATGCACAATCTATAATTATATGAAGAGAAAGCATACAGTATCAAGTGTAAGATCGAGCAAAAATCTCTCTCTTTTCCCTAGTTATGGTCAAAGCATTTTATCAATTCAGAAATAGGCAAACATAGGTTACTTCGTCTTAAAATTTAGCATTATGTTACTCCTTGAAAAAGAATGGGACCCCCTGACTACTATAATCTTGATCATGGTGAGAGAAAGAAAAAGATAGCGCTGTTTTTATTTCCTTGTACTAAGTAAAATGAAAGTATTCTAATCGCGAAAAATTTCGTGTATCATATTTCAACGGAAATATCAATTTCGATCGCTATCGAATGCAAGTTTTTGCGTGACATCTGTACGTAAGAACAGAATAAAGGACTTTTTCCCCCCCAAAAAATTATAAAACTGAATCTCAAAGAGATTTTTTCATACCGTCTGTGCGTACGTACGCATGTACATAGCGTATTCGGAAACTAAGTACCGTTTCATTCTAGCGCCGTCGCAGCGCTGTGGTAGGCGTCTCGCGGATGCGCACTAGTCTAGTCTTTCTTGTTCACCGACTTTCAATTGTCGCCATTTTGGTTGCTCTATGTTGTGTTTTCAGTTTGCTGTGCACATTCAAAATGTTTAAGACAATTAGTTCTCCCGCTGACTGTGAGATTCGTGCCGTGATTAAATTTTTGAACGCGAGGAATGTTAAACCGGCCGAAATTTATCGTCAAGTGACAGAAGTTTACGGTGAATACGCGATAAGTGATGGAATGGTGAGAAAGTGGGTAAGAATGTTTAATGCAAGTCGAACAAATGTCCACGCCGAGGCTCGGAGTGGTCGGCCTTCTGTTGTCACCGATGATTTGGTAAGGAAAGTTGATGAAGCAATTCATGAGAACAGACGCTTCACAATGACAACTCTTTCAGAGGCATTTCCACAAATTTCACGTACTGTTTT